>JABUQX010045744.1:0-5000 GCA_015478945.1 Trachelipus rathkii
CTGATCCTACTTTTCAATCTACTCCTTGTTTCTGTCTATAATACTAAAATTTACTTTTCTCTCAAGTGCTGGAAACGCGTTCATATTATCATGTCAATCCGATCCCCAATAAAAAAGGTAGCCGCTCTGAATCCTTTCTAACTATCTTACGCGCCATCTTCAAAAATATCTAAAATCTTTTGAAACTCTGTCTTAGACTCTCATTTCCTTAATGGGGTAATCATTCTGGAAAAGGTCTCATTATCCCTTTCTTTCAGATCTATCAGTATGGCTTTCGTTACGCTCTGAATGTCTAAACTGGTTTGGTTAATAACTTTACTCTTAATTAACTGATTTTTATGGTCTTCTGCCCTTCTTGGCGTGGTGTGCGCATTACAGTATCCAAATGCTTATTGACCGGATTTGGCAGGTTCACTGCTATCTAAGCTTCCACTTCCTTTGGGTTTACACTCCTTCACTTTGCTTATCTTGATCTAGTTTTCTCTCCGATTTATTATCTTCACTTCGTATATAAGTAATCGTTGAATGGAGGACCTTCTTCCTCCTTGTTCCTAGTAATTTGAGGTGATTCCGCAAATAGTCTGATTTCTATCTCCAACTTTATTCCTACTTTTCACTTCAACGATCTTCCTCAGACGGTTGACTTCTCAACTCCTGATGTCTACTTTTCTTATTGCCGTTATGACTCAAACCCTCTCACTCTTTCTTACTCTCAAATCGGCTCCTCTTCTTTTGCTTCTTAGAGTTGGTCTGTTCTTCAGCTTTATCCGATTCTATCCGTCGATCTGGATGGGATTTCCGGTTGGAGCACCGCAACCTTATGTAAATTCAAATACTTTAAAAAACTCAACCTTACCTACATCTCCCTCTCAAAAACACTCTACTCCAAACTTTCCTATTTCCTATCGACGGCTCTTAACATACTCTCTGTGAAACATAAACATTCGTTGGTACTTAACATAATACAATAAATTGTTCTTGGAACCTCATATTTCAATGGTTGCCAAATAGGTTGGCCTCAAAGAAACTGGGCAGTTCAGTTTTCAGGTTGCGGGAATTTTTTCCTTCTGCACAGCTGCTCCAGTTATATTAAGGGGTCTTATCCTCCCCTGTATGGAGTACTGTTTCTCACATTGGGGGGGCTCTGGCTCACCCTCTTCATTGGATAGGGTTGAGTCTAAAGCTAAAGACATAAACTGTTATCCTACTTCATAACCCTCTTACCCTTCTATCTCTGAGATACGTGACGTTGGACGCACTATCTCTTTCTATAGGTCTACAACGTAGAATATGCTCATGGTTGAGTTGACCTCTCGCATTCCACCTCCAGTGCGTCGCCCTCGCAATACAAAGGGTGCCATGCTCTTTCGAATGGAATTTGCTTGAGTATTGAGAACCCCAGACTTTTTCGTGTTGGTGCCTCTTTCTTCCAGCTACTTCTTTCTTGTGAACTTCTTTGCCTTCTTCTGTTTTTCAAACTATATTTAATCTTCCTTTCTTTAAGCTCACAGATACTTGCGCTCACCTGAGAGATTTGCCTTTGGCTGGGGATTGGGTGGGGGGGTTTTCATGTTTTATTTTCCGCCCCCTCTTGAAAAGGGGTCGCCTGGCTTTCCCTCGTTGAGTGATGGTTAACTGGAAATTATAGTAATTATATATATATAATTATAATTATTAATATATATATATTTATATATAATATATAATATATATTAAATATAATATAAATATTATATATATTATAATTTATATAATATATATATTAATTATAATAATATAATATATATATAATATATATATAATATATAATATAATATATATATATAATAATAAATATATAATACTATATATATATAATATATATATAACATATAATTATCATATAAAATATAAATATATATATACTATATATATATATAAATATATATATATATAATAATAATTAAAATATATTTATATATATTTAATTAATATCATATATAATATATAAATTATATATAGTTATATATAATATATATATATATATATATAATATAGTATATCAGGGGCGGCTCGTCGAACAATTTATAGGTGGTTGCATCTGAAATTTCACACACACAATTATATAGTAATATATATATATATATATATATATATAATATATATATATAATATAATATATAATAAATATATATATTATATATATATAATATATATATATATATATATATAATATATATATATATTATATATTAGTAAAATATTTTAAATTTTAAATTTTTGTTACTTACTTATTAAAAGTATGAAGTAACTGAACATTCAAATTATTCTTTTTATTTAAAAAAGAAAAATCGGCTCGCCTTCTTAGAACTCATGGGGACCTACGTTAATAGGCCCAAATGGCACTTTTTTATTATTTTAAAATTAAAATTTTTTGGTTCCATTAACCTCGATTTTGTTGCTACTTCTTATTTTGGTCTATAAATGACGATATTTTTTTTTCCATATATTTACAAATATTTATCTAGTAGTTAAATTATTTTTATCATTAGCATATTTATTGAGTTTAAATAAAAACTAAAACAATCCATAGACTAAATGCCATTGCAGGCTGTGTTGTGCATGGCATGGGCAACCGCTCGCTGAGCGCTCGCTCAAATGCCGCTGAGCGCGGCGCTGCCGATGAACCAACTTACTACGCTGTCCGTGAGTAAATTTGTATATGAAAATAATTATAAAATATAACTATAGCCATTACCGTGCTATAGATTAAACTTTATTTTACATATTCTTTTTTTATTTGGGAAAATTGAGAAAATTCATAGAAAATGCCTCAAATGAAATAATTCTCAAATAGCATTACCTAACAAGCTTAATTTTTATTTTTTGCTCTCGGTATAATAAAGGGCCTATATATTAGTCTATCTCTCTACCTCTCTCTCTCTCTACATCTCTCTCTCCCTCTCTCCTCTCCTCTCTCTCTCTTCTCTCTCTCTCTCTCTCCATCTCTCTCTTCTCTTCTCTCTCTTCACTCTCTCTCTCTCTCTCTCTCTCTCTCTCTCTTCTCTCATTCTCTCTCAGAAATATTTAATTAATATATATATATATATAATATATTATACAATATATATTATATTATTAATTTAAGATATATCTTCAAGAATAGAGCGACGTATAATTCAGATAAATTTTATCCGAAATAGAATATAAAGAAAAAAAAGTAACTCTCTGTGAAGAGAATAAAATCAAAATAAAAAAAAATGACGAATTAAAACCTTTTTAAAGTTTTTGAGCTTCACAACTCGTAAAACAAAATTGGTAGCGAAAATAATAATTTTCTAGTGAAACGCGATTTTTTTATTTAAGAATTTGACACTTCAAGCATACTTGTATCATAATAAAAGTATATGGAATTAAATAATTAAAAATATAAATTAATATGTAATATAATTCGTTTAAATACGTATAAAATTATTATATATAGGAAAAATAAATATATAATAATATAAAATAATATATAAAAATAATTATAATAATAATAATATATAATATATATATATTATATATAATAATATATATATATATATATAGTTATTAATACTAATAATTATAATAAATTATATATATAATATATATATTATATAATATTAATATAATAATATATATATATATATGAATATATATATAGAGCCAAACTAAAGAAGTTACCCGGCATGATATCTCGAAAACTAGATAGGTACAAGAAAACTGAAATAAACATATATGGAATCAGCTTATGATATTTGTATGGAAAATGAAAAAAAAAAAAAATTTACTTTTATTTTTTATTTTTTTATATCTGCAAAAAACTACGATAGGTAGAAGAAAACTAATAACATATATGGAATCAGCGGTATAACCCTCTTTAGGGGGCTCGAGCCGACGGTCAATGGGACAGGGGGGACGTTTCATACTCGTAGGTGGAGGGAGCGGAGGCAACCCCCGCGACACCCCAAAATACCAAAGAGACGGGGGTTCCGGAGACCGACCCTCCCCGGGAGGGTGGGGGAAATAGTCCTACCCCGTCGTCCCACAGGAGGCCGAGAGACCCCGGACTATGTATCTTTGCGGATTTACCCTGGGTATTCTTTTAGTTAAACAACAAAAATCTTTTTTATACATATTTCATACGCTGATCTAAATATGTTATTAGTTTCTTGTTTTTCTCGTACCTATCGTAGTTTTTTAGATATAAAAAAATCAAAAAAAAAAAAAAAAAAAAAAAAAAAAAAATTTTACATTTTCATACAAATTTCATACGCTGATTCCATATATGTTATCAGTTTCTTGTACCTATCTTAGTTTCGAGATATCATGCGGGTAACTTCTTAGTTTCACCAATATTTATTATATATATATTATATATATATATATTATAAATATATATATATTAATATATATATTATTATATAATATATACTATATATATATTATATATATATATATAATATTATTATTAATATAATTTATTTATTATTTATATTATATTTATAATCTATATTTATTTAATTATATTATATATTATATTATATTATATTTTTTATATATTTATATATATTATATATATATATTTAATATTTTATATATATTAATTATTATTATATAATATTATATATATATATTATATATATATATATATATATTTATATATATATATATATAATATAATATATATATTATATTTATATATATGTTACTAACAAATTAATTGCTCAAATAAAAAAAAAGGTTTTAAAATATTAATTTCCAAAATACAGCCTTTGACTTTAAAGTTAAGATGGATAGGTTTCTATTATATCCATTTTTGGGATATTTTATATTATACTAATTTGAAATTATCAACAATCAAATAACGAGTTTCAATTCCACCATCAGTTGTTTCAAAAATAATCATATTTCAAAATCAAACATTGTTTTGCACATTAAAATTTGAGTTTAGTTGTCAACGAATTCTTCATTAAAAGAAAATTAAATAAAATATT
>JABUQX010045744.1:10000-20000 GCA_015478945.1 Trachelipus rathkii
GCATAGTATGAACACTACTATAGACACTAATAAAATATAGTATACTATATATATAATATTATTTATATATATATATATATATATAATATATGATCTGAGTATAATACTATCTATATATATATATATATCAATATATATATAAGTATATTATGATAATAAGTAGAGTATAGTAGGAAAGCTGTGAATTTCCGGTAGAAAGGTGGCTGTTGCAATTAAACCCTTGGTGAATACACAAAATTATAATAGACACTAATGTCTTCTGAGTTGCTAAAGGATTTTGCTATAAGAGGGTATGTTGGTACCGGTGTTAATGCATAGTAGTGAAACTTGAAACTATGGTGTGGAATAAGGCAGGTATGGTCCACCCCAGGGTTATAATCTGTGTGCAGAAGGACAAATCTTAAGAGTTATCTTCTCAGTGTAGCATAGGTGTGAAAAGAGTTGATAAAATGCTAGCAAATACAAAGTGTTAGGAGATTGTGTGTTCGTTTGAAGTACAGGTGGTGTAACATAAATGGGAGAGTAAACTGAGAGTGCATTAAGATGGTTTCGTCATATGGAAAGGATGGATGATAGTCGGTTAGTTAGCATATATAAAGTGGTGAGCGTGCTTGAGAAATCAACGGCTGGCCGAGACCGAAGTAAAAGTGGATTAACCATCAGCAATGGTGAATGCCATAAGGAAAGGACATGAGAGTCTGGTACAGGCGAGTATAACGAAAGGTGCCATCAATAGTAATGATTGGCGGGACTTTGAATTGGTATGGGTTTCGTGCTATTCCAAGGAGCTCATTGAACAGTACATGACGAGATACCACAGTGGGGTCCTTTCGCGGGTCTCTGTGAACGCTAATACGTTGATTTTTTATTTACTGCGACGGACTTCCTCACTGAAGGGTCTATAAGGGGATGGTTTGGGATGGGTGGCGCTTTCTTTTCTCTTACTATTCCAGGTTTTCTACAAACTTTTTCTGGTTCCCGGTGTTATAGTTTACGAACTCTCATCCCCAACTGAGGAAAGACGGAAGATAAATAATACTATATATATATTAATCATATATATATATATATATTAATATAATATTATATATATAATTTATATATTACTATATATATATATTATATACTACTATATTATATATTATATATATAATATACATATATATATATATTTACTATATATATATATATATATCAATTTTACTATATATATATATAATAATTTAATATATATCATATACTATTATACTATATACTCATACTATATATATATATATACTATATAATATCTTATTATATTTATATATAAATAATATATATATAATATTATATATAATAAATATATTATATATATATATATATATATATATTATATATTATATATATATATATTCTATTATATATATATATATTATATATAATAATATTTATATATATTATATATATTATAAATATATAATATACTATATATATAATATATATATCTATATATATATTATATATATTACTATCTCCTTCTCTCCCATCTCCTTTATCTCCTCTCTTTTTCTCTCTCTTCTCTTCTACAGATGAAGAACAATTTCTCCCTCTCTTACCTCATCTCTCTCTCCTCTCTCTCTCATCTCTCTCTCTCTCCTCACTCTCTTCTTTCCTATCTCCTCTTTTCTCTCTCTCTCTTCTCCTTCTCATCCTCTCTCTCTCTCCTCTCTTCTCCTCTCTCCATCTCCTCTCTCTCCTCTCTCCCTCTCTCTCCTCTCATCTTCTCTCTCTCCTCTCTCTTCTCCTCCTCTCTCCCTCCCTCCTCTCCTCCTCTCTCTCTCTCCTCTCCCCTCCCTCTCTCTTCTCTCTTCTCGTTCTACCTCTCTGACTCTGACCCAAATCTACCGTCATCTCTTGGAACATCGGAAATCAATATAACAAGACTCTCCTTCGAAAGGGAGTCTGGTGTTTTTATTTTGAACATCCCTTACATACCCAATATATAATTATATAATATACTTATTATCACATATATATATAATCATAATAATATATATAATATATAATATATAATATACATATTATATATTAATAGAGTTTATATACTCATATATATTTACTCATATATATTACTATATATATATCTCATCTATACATTATATATATATATAATGTATTATATTACTATACTATTATCATATCAGTAACTTAACAGCTGTCAAAATGCAAAATTGCTAGCAGACGGTTACCTAAAATTATTCGAACCAAGTGTGGGTAAGAACACAATAGAATTATTTTCCAAAATCTTATAATTTGGTACTCGTGTAAACGATTATGTTTAGGCTTTACCTGTGATCGGTATTTTTACAGCAACAGCCATTTTTAAAGTTTTTAGTCAATTTTCACCTGGAAAAATTCTACAACGTCCTTTTCGCAGATGACGTAAAAGCACTTAATTTGACTAAGATTTATGATCACCAATTTTTTAATTTTAAAGTGATTAAATAACTGATATTCATTTCCACTTTTATAGTTAATATCATTTATACAAATTTTTTTATTGTGTTTCCATCATTATTGTGTGCTTATGGTAAGTTTGAGCTCAATCCTTAAATTTTTAATTTGAAATTTTTCTCACCACCACCGCTGCGAATATCATATTCTCAAAAGAAATTTTATTATCAAGCTAAGGAGAGATAATAACAAGTTAGAGAGCGAGTGCGCGTGCGCGAAAAGATATAATTTTAGAAACAGATTTAGAGGCTGTGTAATTACAGAATAATTAGGGATTAAATTCTTCAAATAAAAAGTAAAAAAGATCGAATTGACATTCCATAATACATGGCCACCACAACTATAACAAGCTGGAAATCCACACAACAATTATTATGATACAATCATTCCTTACACTCTCGCTGTTTAACAAATGGTGGCATACAAGTGGTTCATCTCCTTAGCAGCACTTGCTGCTGTAAGCACCTATGTGATTATGAATGGGATAAAGCATTAATGCCTCGTCTAATTATTTAAAGCTAAATGAATAAAATAGTACAGTATTTAATTCTCATGAGTTTTTAAGCTTTGGTATCTTTGTATCCAATGGACGGGTTGAAAGTGAAGCTTCCCCAGTTAGATTTGAGAGCCTATTACAATAAGTGAGGATCTAAACTCTGCACAGTTGATAATAATTGAAGAAGTCTAAATAGACTATCTCGCTAGTAACCGTTGAGAAACTAGTTTCTTGCGGAAGACTTTTTTTTACGTTATTGTTAATATTAGTAAACACAAAAGATTTGGGCGAACCCGTCTCCGAAAAGAACTGAAAAGCTAAGAGGTGTCTTTTATAGGTATGGTTTGTTGGGATTTTATTTCTAAAAGAGCTAAAATTTCTAACGTTGTTTGGGACACTCACTCTGCAAAAAAATTCTCAGTACAGGTAATTAAAGAACGGATTATCGGACAAGATTAATCGAGTGTTCACTCTCTGATGTAAAAAGAAATAACCAAATTGGATAAGTGTAAAAGAATAGAATGTTCGAGTTATTGGCATTTGTATCACGACTGTCCGGAAAATCCATTTGATTGAAAAAAGGATGGGATTCCAGATGGTCATAGTTCGAGATATAATTTATTACTGTGATTACTATTTTTACTTACTATTTACATGTATAGCATGTTGTAAAGATCTTTGCTTCTTCTTTGCCTTGCTTTCTTCTGAATCTTTTAGAAGTATGTGCTCAGTTCAAACTGAGGGAAAAACCTTAATATTACATGGGTTATTCACAGAGAATATAATTAAAAGACGGCGAGAGCTCGCTCAAAAGAACACTCTCTTTTTACAAACTCGGAGAAGAGATGTCATTAAGCCTCTTGGCCGCCCAAATCTGTCGTAGATATCTGCGATTTCAGTATTTCTATTAAATGTACAATCACGGTATTAAGGAATCTTAGAACACCTTGAAGCGAAAGGGAAAAACGATATAATATTTCTAATGTTTCACATAGTTAAATCTAGATTGTAAAAAAAAGAGGCCCGAATTTAAGATTAGATACAGATCCCCCAGAGCTAGCCAATAAGAAGGAGCAAAGGTAAATTCACGGTCAATATTGCTAGTGATAGTGTTAGGCTAAGAGGAAACAATAGTACTTTATTGGCTTATTGAGAAGCAAGGAAAGTCAGGATCTTTTCATTTAGTGAAGTGCGCTTCGATCGTTAAGTAATAATTCTTCAATGATTCTGAGTTAATTATAAATAAGCAAAGTGATATGAGAACGAGAATTTTTCCATTCGATATGATTTGTTCTCCAGACTAAACGACACGAGAACAAATACTATCAAACCATGGATTTTGAGGTGAAAATGATTTATATAATTCTTTAACGAACACTTCGACTTATAAATTATATAACGCTTAAAATTTAGTCTTTTTATTTTCTACGTATATAGACATTTTTAAATAATATTCTTATATATTGTATGTAAATTCTAAGGAAATAAAATTCTTTGCAATAAAAAATATGGTATAAATATAAATATTACTTTGTGAAGTATTTGTAGCTGTTTAATAGCTAAATATTAGATATATTTCAATATAAATTTATTTCTAAATTAAGTTGTAATCCCTTTTTTAATTCTAGCTTTGCATGTAACTTATTGTATATCTTTTCCTATTCTAGTTCATGGAGGAACATTTATTGTCAAGCTACCTAATTGTTCGCTTTCCTTGGAAATAAAACCACAAATACGAGAGTGGAGTCATTATTGCTTCATACTATCAGAAGAAGTTAAAATATTCAATGGAGGGGCTTTACATTCTGTTCACGACTGTGATTCTAGGACTTTTATCACAAATCAAGAAATTTTTTTCACTATTGGATGGGAAAACAAACTAGCTTATCCACTTTCAGGAAAGGTAGCAGATGCCAAAATATTTTTGTCGGTATTATCTGATGATGAAGTAAAAAATGTTTCCATGGTAAGTTATGAACCATCAGGTTTTGATTTATTACTCAACTTATCCACAAATGAAAATTCATATGTTGAAATTATGAATATACCTGTAGAAAAACTATTAGAAGAATATATGCCGTATAATTTGCTTTATATATCAGAAAAGGATATCTATAAAAAAGCGGAAAGAGTTTGCAAAGTTAGACAAGGCTTGTTGCCAGATTTTAGAAAACATGGAAAAGACATATTAACTAAATTATTATCAAAATTTTTATCTCGTTCGGGCATTTATTTTGAATCATTTTGGCTAAATTCTTTGAACGAGTCGACTTGCTTTATTGGTACTTATACAAGGACACCATTAGTTATAGAAGTTACAACTGATCAATGTAATAACCCTAGAATGAATTATTTTTGCGTTGTTGATAAGCAGGTTGAATTTAAATTAATTGGATTTAACGATGATGATAATGTAGTTTTTTATCCTGTTCCATATAAAATTAGTTTTTTCGAATCTGAACGGGGTTATAGATTATATTTGGAAAATAGACAGTTTATTTTAAAAGATATTACTTCCAATGTTATATATCTAATATCAGAAAGCAGAGACAGTGACCAATTATTAGGGAGATATAATTGGCACAAACCCAACCAAAATCAATCTGAGATGATGAGCTTTACTGGGTGCAACTCAGAGGAGTTCACATGTTCCGATGGTAAATGTATTGATTTTGAATATTTGTGCATATATAAAGTATGGTGTGATGACTACTCTGACGAAGATGCTTCTCGTTGTGAAGTTGGATTTCCCCCAGGACCATTTTACGATAAAAAACTTCCTCCTTCTTCTCAGTCAAATTATACAACCAATATAAGCATTGAGTTTGAATTGCTTAGATTATTAGATATAGATAAAGACGATAGCAGTATCTCGATATAGAATCTGATGGCAAATTAAATCATAAAAATTCTGACATATACGGATCGAGTAGAGCAAATGAAAATTTATATTATATATATAACAAATTATATTATTATATAATACTAATATATATATATAAATATATAATAACTATAAATATATAATATATATAAATAAATATATATAATATATATAAATATAATATATATATAATAGTAATATATATATAGATCCCTACCATCTCCAAGATAG
Source organism: Trachelipus rathkii (assembly GCA_015478945.1). Taxonomy (NCBI): domain Eukaryota; kingdom Metazoa; phylum Arthropoda; class Malacostraca; order Isopoda; family Trachelipodidae; genus Trachelipus; species Trachelipus rathkii. The sequence goes on from JABUQX010045744.1 coordinate 16,105, forward strand.
CAGCTTTCCGCCCTGTCAGTTAGACCAGCAATCTCTAATACCTTCAGGCATCAAAAACACTAATGATCCTCAGAATCACTCCACAGAAAACTATTTCACACTCGAGCGCAATGGTTATTCTGATACTAAGTAACCTTGAGTTATACACCCAGGTAGGGTTTCACCCTTTCTAAAATAGGGGATCTAGCATCAATATTATCCATTTGACCTCAACTCGTTCCAGAATCTCCAAAAAGCAAGTAGTTTCTAAAGCACAGAAAAACCTCCAAATACGGTCCTGGGAGATAGATCCAAGCAAGAAAGTAAAAAGCCGGGTTGCTAGCCTGTCCCAAAACCTATGAATTATATATAATATAAATAATATATATATATATATTAATATATAATTATAATAATATATATATATATAATAATATATTAATAATATATAATATATATAAATATAAACGAGCTGGAAATATATATATATAATATATATATATATACTAATATAATATATTAATAAAATTACTATATATATATACTATAATATAATAAATATATTATATATATATATATATATATAATATAACAGAGGTGGGCACTGAATCCGTTACTTACCGTTACTAACGGAACTAGTGGTTTTGAGTAACGGAGTAACGAACTCGTTATTTTTTCTTTTTCATGTAACGCTCCGAATAAGTTCCGTAATTTTTTTCCTCCGTTTAACCTTTTACTCCTTTAACATTAATTGTTTCACTTTCTTTGCATGAATAAATAGAAATAGCCTTGACCACAAACCGATCAAACTCTGACAGAAAATCCTTTTATAAAATAATATATCAGGTATTTTAAATATATAACAAAATTTGTAAAATAATATATATATATAATTAATATATATATTAATATATATATATATATATATATATATATATATATAATATAAACTATATAATATAAATAAATATAATATATATATATATAATAAAATAAATATAATAATAATAAATATATTATATATATATATTAATAATAATATATATATATATATATATAATCAAAATATATATAAGTATAAAATATATATAATATATATATAAATATATATAAAATATATATATATATTAATAGTTATAAAAGTATATATTAATATATAATATATATATATAATATAGAATATATATATATATATATAATAAATAATTATAATATATAAGAATATTAATTAAGTTATATAATATATATATAATATAATATATATAAATATATATATATAATAAAAATATATTATTAAAATTGGAATGCGAATCGATAGTAATAATATTTAATTCTAATAATAAGTTTGCGCAATTAAGGATATGCTTATATGTCCCAGAATTCGTATAGAATATCTATCAATTTTAACTTATTGCCGAAATCCTATATTTATCCTTAAAGATGTTATGTGTTTTAATTTGTAAATGTGGGAATTATGAAACCGAAACACTTTTGAGTAACTTAAAAAATTAACTTTACTATTGCTGGAATCATTATTCAAAATCAAAGCTTTTACGTTTGGAAACCTCGTGTTGTTAAGTCGCTAATCGAAACTCGTCCTGAAAAATAAAGGTCAAATTTTGTATATTAGTCGATAAGAGGATCGTTAAAAAAGAAGTGGAAATGTTTATCAATCTAAAGAACATTCCTTATTTTTTTGCATTAAGATGTTAAGTTTAAAAAGTGTTAAAACTTATATCACTAAGGCCTTATAATGAAAATGTGATTTAAATATGGTAATGTAAACTTAATTACAGTGCATAGTAAACGATGCTAAATATTTTTTTCTTCAATAAATTAACGCTTAGGAAATTCAATTCAACTTATATATCGAGAGATAAAACACGTTTTTATGAAATACGTATATAGAGTTAGAAATTATTATCTAAAACCTATGGCTAAGAAGCCGGATGAAAAACAAAACTAACACTGATAGCACCGGTGTTGAAACTAACAATTTCAAATCCAAAATTTGGACTAAATATGGATAAAAGAAAGAAAAGATTTCAGTTTGTCACAAGAAGAATTGAATTTACGTATCCTTTTACTATAGATTGATATTACCAATTTAAATTATGTATTTATGCAATTAAAAAAAAAACACATAACAAACTTTCATACAATTCAAAAGAATTTAACTGTCGTAAATTTATTATTCTTAAATCGAATATAATAACTAAACGATTGGTATTAGGTTGAATAAATCTTAAATAAATAATAAATCAACTAATAGATTACAAAATTTTTAAATAAAATAATAAATAAAAAAATATATATATATAATATATATATATATATATATATATATATATAATATATAAATATAATAAATATATATTAAATATATATTATATATATAAAGTAATAATAATATATATAATATATGAAATATATATAATAATATAATATAATATAAAAAGGAATATAAAAAGGGATATACTGCATAAGTAATAATGAAATGGGATAGTGTTTTCGTACTGATGAAGATGAATGTGAAACTAGAGTGAGTGGTGGAACACTTCGAAATCTGCATAACATTGGCAGTAAAATGAAAGAGGATGATAGTGAATTGAGATGTGTGGGTATATTGAAATTCGGTTCGCAGAGTACCGCAGTGATATGTTAGCATTTATTAAGGAAAAGGAAGGTAAAATTAAGCGTGAGAAGTTAAGTGATAAAATCCCTAATAATTCAAAGGTATAGATGAAATTAACCGGTGAAATGATATACAAAGAAAAACAGAAGCGAATGGATGATTGATAATGGATTTGGAAAGTAATTTGAGTAACAAAATGTATTATATGAGAGAGTAATAGTATTATCCAGTAGATTGGAGGAGACCAAGTAATAGATACCACTATTATAAGGGTAAAATGAGATAAGAGGAATGATAAATGTGAAATTTTAAGGAAAATTAGTTTAAATTAAGTATATGTAGTAAGGGAAGATATATACTTATAATTTAATGTCGAAAGAAAATGCCGTCGAGTGACTAGAAGGAATGATTGAGATAATGTGGAGATCAAATCTTTACACTGAAAAAAAATGATTGAGAAAATGAGGGAGAAAGGGTAAATTGTATTTAGGTTTTTTAAATTTGCAAAACAGGCGATAAAAATGAAAATGAAATTAATACGGAAAGCTCTATTTCAGGTGTTTATTTATATAATGAGTGGTAAGGTATGAGATAAGCTTCTCTTGAATGGAAACAAAAGTATAATATGACGATTAAGAGTGAAAAGCCGTGTATGTAAGATCTATATGGAGTTGAAAAAAAGTGATATAGTTTACATAATATTAATAGGCAAAAAGATGGAGGCAGGGTGTGCTGATGTCTTCTTGGTCACCAATTTGTAAATATGGATGGAGGTTATGAGAATTAGAAAAAGGTGGTAGAATTGGAGAGCCAAGGAAGAGGATGGTGATTAGAATCAGGGTGAAGGAGTCCGTTTCTAAAATTTTCCAGAACTCTGAATCCAAACCCTCTTACAAAATTACCAAACTCCGACTCCACCTCTCAAAATTACCGACATAACCCTGGACATCAGAGACTCCGACTAAATCCACAATCTTGGTTAGAAAATGATGAGAATGGAAGAGAGTGGAGGGTGACTCTATAAACCCATTATATGTTCACAGGAGATAGCTTAAATTACTAAAGTCAAAATTACTAAAGAGTTTTGAGAGGAATGGTAAGAAGAGATTTGGCAGGAAGTGGTGTAAAAGGAGAAATATTTGAAGGTAAAACGTAGATAAGAAGTAAGAGTTATATGGTTGTGGAGAATGAGGACAGTCCTCATATGAGAAGTTATGTATAGATGTGAGCAGAACTAGAGCAAGTGTCAGAGTGTAACATCTAGCATAGTATGACAATGGAT
>JABUQX010045744.1:22500-26992 GCA_015478945.1 Trachelipus rathkii
TATAAATTTAATATTTGGTACATCCACATTTATATAATATATATATATATTAATATAAATAATAATATATACATAATATATATATATAAAATATATATAATATATATATAATATTAATATATAAAATAAAATGATTATATATATTATAAATATATATATATATATATATAGTAATATATTAAGCAAACGTAAAATTTATATATTGTCTAGAGCCCCCCCGAAAAAATAATTCTGGATACGCACCACTGTATATATAAAATAAATAAATAATATAATATATATATATATAATAAATATTATTTATATAGTAATTATAAAAATATACTAAATATTATATAAATAAATAATATATTATAAATAAATAATATATAGTATAATATATAAATATATATAATATTATAATAAATAGAATTATTATATTAATAAAATATATAATACTAAGTATTAAAAAATATAAAACTAAAATATATATATAAATAATATATAATATATATATAATAATATAATAATTATATAATATATATATAAATATATATATATATATATATTATATAAATAAATATATATATAAAATTATATATAAAATATAAAATATATAATATATATAAATATATAAAATTAAATAAAAATATTAAAAATAAACTATATATATAAATAAATATATATTAATTAGAGTGAGTACATATTTATATAAAACATATTCTAAACTTTACCAAATATAGGAGGATTCGACAGCGGGGAATACAAATAAATAAAAAAAAACGATCTGTGCAAAATTTTAGCTCAATCGGACAACTGCGAGGCGACCCTCATGACGCATGAAAGTATTTGAAATTTTACGCACCAAGATTCATTTTTTCAGATGTAAGAAAAAAGTATATCTAATAGGTACTTTGTTTGTAATCTTGTCTTTGCGGCTTGTTAATGGAAAATTATTCGAGAATTTTCTTTAAATTTCATTAAGCATGCAAATAATTTAATTATATTACGATAGCATTAAAATTATTATGCATAATTAAATATAAAAAAAATCCCAATGTTTCCATATCAATTATGTTATAGCGATTTGTTCATTAACATTATAATAGAAATAAACATTATACTATTATATAAAGACTTATACTATTATTGCGATGGTAACCCCATATTATCTGTAATAAATAAATTATAAAATTAATTATTATTATTAATATTATTATTATTATTATATTATTATTAGTAGTAGTAAGAATAGTAGTAGTAGTAAGTATAGTAGTAAAGTAGTAGTACATTTTTTGAGTAACGAGATGCCCAACCATCTGTATTTATATATATTATATATATATATATAATATAAATATAAAATAAATAATAATATATATATATATATAATAAATATAAAATAAATAAATAAAAAAATAAATATATAAAAATATATATAATATATATATATAGTATGTGAAAGCCGATATCAGCATATTGGTCTTTTCCAAATGAAACAGACAGCAGATCGAGAGTGTGACTTGGCAGGTAACGGCACCTCCTACATTGAATGAATATATATAAATAATATAATTTAAATATATTAATATTTAAATATATAATATTATATAATATAATATTTATACAATATATATATATAATAAATATAATATATTATATATATATATATATAAGTGGAGAGAGAGAGGAAGGAAATGTCGTAGATTGTTTTTAGTAATATATATAATAATTAATATTATATATAATATTATATATAATAGTATATATTATATAATAATACTCATAATATATATATATATATATATAAATAAATATATATATTATATATAATAATATATATATATATAATATATATATATATAAATAATATATAATAATTAATATATATATATATAAATATATATAAATTACACAGTATTGAAAATATAAATATATATAAATATATAAATATATTATAAAATAAAAATATATATATAAAATAATAAATAAAAATATAATATAATTATATAAATTAATAATATATATTATATAAATAAAAAAATAAATATATAAATTATAATATATACAATATCCTAGTGAAAATTAATAGATTGACAATATAATTAATAAAAGAGATATTATTAGAAAATAAAACAACAATAATTATTAAAAATAACCATTGTCGACAAATTTTTGTATGGTTGATTCCATTTCCTAATTAAATGTAAACAAATATAAATGTCTTTGATGATGATCTTATTCAATATTGAGATTTTCAAGAGATTACTTGTTTGGGCTACTAGGTGAACACAAGTGACTTATGTGATGTAGTTTAATCTTCTAGACTTGTAAATGAGCATCAAGCTCTTCATAATATATTCGTAACATCTAAAGAATATAGAAAACGATAATTTTATGTCTCATTTTGTTGCTAACATTTCCAACTCAAAAAAATCGAGTCGGAAGTCAAACTACCTACGAACCGGCAAGTTCAAACGTTTTTTTCTACAATGTAAGATTTGTAAATCTTTCAACGATGGAAAGTGCAGAATTGGTGATTCAAGAAGTTTCCATATTTTGGCAAAAAGAACGAAGTTCTACTAGAAGAACTGACCACTGCGTTGATAAGTTACAATAATTTATGATGGACGGAAAAGTTTACAAAAATTTTTGACTATAACTGCAAGCAAAGAAAAAGAAAGAAGAGAATTTTATGGGTGAATATTTGTAAAACAAGGAGCAATTGTTGAGAGTTCCTGAAGTGCCAACATCTTCTGGTGAAGAACAAATCACGGTTGTTTACCAAGCAGTGGAGAAGTGGGGTATGACCGACAAAATACATGCACTTTGCTGTGATACGACAACAAACGCTTGTCCAAATATTTAAAAAAAATTGTTCAATCGTGTTCTGTTGTATCCCCCTTGCCGACATCGTAATTATGAATTAGTTTTGAGAAGAGGTTTCGACTCACTGATGGGTGCAACTTCTGGTCCAGACATGGCGCTTTCCAAAAGATTTAGAAAAACCTGGACGAAACTCGACAAGAACTTTTAGATAACTGGTAGCAATGAAGTGCCTGATGATTTCCTCTCTACCATTCTTGAATTTCTTGAACACCACCTTTCTACGTAGAAACAACAGCGATATGATTACAGAGAATTGTTGGAATTAACGATGATCTTTCTTGGCGGCATTCCGATGAATGGGATATAGTTTCGTATAACAGGAGCCGAAAGTCATGCTAGGTGGATGACAAAGACAATTTATGCTCTCAAGATATACCTGTATCAAGATCAAGTTCAGTTATTCCATAGGGAGACGAACTCTTTAAGAAAATATGTATTTTCTTACTCGAGTGTACGTTCGAGCCTGGTTTCTGTCATCAGAAGCAATTAACGTACCTTGACATGATTTCCTTTTCATGCGTCAACTGATAAATTATCAGGATATTGATCTAGAAATCAGTAAGACTGTTGCAAAAAAAATTCCAACCATCTTTGGTACTTAGTTCCCGAAGCTGTGGCTCTATCCTTGTTTGATGACAATGTTCCAACAGCGGTTAAGGCAAATATGGTTCAAATTATGCTGGAAGCAGGCAAAGGTGAAGAAGAGGAAAAAAGGAAAAACTCAACTGAAGAGGTACATTCTGAGCCAAAATGATTTTTCTTCCTTTACAAACATCGAGTTTCGTCTTTTGTAACTCCTGGTACAAAAACTTTCTTCACGAGATTTTCACGAGATCAGCACCAATTTCCTCAACAAAGACCCTTCAATATGGAAGGATGATCCTGGTTGCAAAATGGAATTGAAAAACTTAAGAAGACAGTTGTTGCGAATGACGCTGCAGAAAGAGAAGTCAAACTCATTCAGGATTACAATAACATTCTCACAAAAGATGAAACTGAAAAACAATTTGCTTCAAAGATCATTCCCGGAGACTGTAAAAAAAAACTCAACTGCTTCTAAATCCTCTCTTAGGTAAAACTAATGTTCAATGCTCGTTCGCTCACACAATGTTTTGATTCAATAGAAATTATTGCTGTAAATAAAAATGCGTTTCTCTTATAGAAGTTGTGTGCGTTATTAAAAAACCTAATATTTCTTAAAATTTTCATATTATTTCAGGAATAATTAACTTTTGGAAAATTTAATTAAGAAAGTTTTATTAAAAATTGCTGGGACTGCATGGATGTGTCCAAATAAATTTCTCTAAGTGAAAAAAAATGGTCTAGATAGGGGAGAGTATACCGCTTTTTAACTTCAAGGCGTTTGAGGGTCACCTAACAGTTGTCCGATTGAGGTGAAAAGTTTTGCACAGTCTTTTTTTTTTTTTTTTTTTTTGAGCAGAATAATGACTGGGAGCAGAAAAAATTACAACTTTCGAAAAATTACCCTATAGCTAGAACACCCCAATATATATAAAATATTATAATAATACTATAAATATACATAAAAAATATAAAATAATATATATAATATATATAAATAAAAATATTAATATAAATAAAATATAAAAAATAAATAATATAA
>JABUQX010045745.1:0-7500 GCA_015478945.1 Trachelipus rathkii
TTATTAATATATATATATTATATAGTATTATATATATATATATATAAATATTATTTATTTATATATATATATAGTTATACTTAATTATATATTATAATAATTATTATTATTAATATATATATATATATATATCTATATTATATATTATATATATATTATTATATATTATATTTAGTATTATATATATATATTAATATATATATTAATATATATTATATTATACTATATTATAATATATTAAATATATATATCATGATAACTGCTGTAAATGGTAAAGTGAGGATATGATGCCCTCACAGATGGCCAATCACAGCGCCGTGCATTTTATTTCCGTCCACCCAATTTAGGACCTAGAGACAATCGTATCCTCTTTTAATAACTTGGTAACCGCCCCATATATATATAGGTCTGGTGTGTGGATGGGCCTTTCTCGGAGGTCGAGGGATTTCATAAGGCCTGTAAAGAAAGCCCCCTCGTGCAACCAAACCCTCGACAAAAATAATTAAAAAAATAAAATAGTTTTTTTTTATGGAGTAAGCTTTGATGGCACAATTAAAGGTACGCCGCACGCACGTGCTTTTCTAGCGGTGAAGGAATACGCGAGAAGATCGGTGGGAGGTAAGAAGTCGGAGGACCGGGAGTTGGCACTAGCCTTATGATTGTGGAGCCACTGAGAACGGAATCTGGATCCTGCAACCTGTAGCCAAATCTCGAAAAATCAATCGAATTTTTTGGCTTAAGTGAGATGTCTTTTATACTGGTTTTCGATTTTCGGTAGACACTTTTTGTTGATATGTTCTCCGCAGTTTTTGGCACTACGTTGATCCGCTGTCAGCCAGGAGGGGGCCATGCGAAAATAACAACAAAGAAAAAAGCGGTGAGATAATAATGCATCACAGTGATAACAGAAGAAGACATAGGAAGAAGGATGAAAATGGAATCAGAATGAAAATCAGACGAATAGTGAAAAGGTTTCTGATTGCGGAGGGGTTCTTCCAATAGATGGTGCGGAGCGGGAGCCGGAGTAGCATCTTGAATAATAAATCATCAGAGAGGACAATTAAAGTGTAGACTTCTATTTGGTGTGCTCAAACCCGTAGAACTCGACACTATGAAGGTTTCGAAGGGTGGGCATCGTGGTGAGCTGTGCAGTCTATAGGGGTGGTGAACGAATAAAAAGGTGTTCTTTGTCTTCGAATATTCCTACTTCAGGCGTGAAGAAGTATTGCCTTTTACGATGGAAGGACTGAACAATCCTAAAAATTGGGAGGATTATACCACTGGTACACACCAAGTGTGTACCATTGTAATGTTTTTTTTTCAAGTAATGCAACAATTTTTTCGTGACCGGTGACAGAATGTATAGTTTGCACTAGGGGTACTAATATTTAATGTAATAGTACGTAAAAAAATGTACGTTTTAGTTCATACATGTAACCACAAAATTTCGGTCAAACCTATAATAAAGTGTTGTTCCATTGCTCAGACGTCGCAAGGCAATGTTTTCACGCATTTATAACTTCTTTAATATTCTTCATATAATGCACGAACACTTTTAACTCCCTCAGCGACATGTTCGCGAGGTTCTCTTTATATTCACGGCATGCATCACTCAGATTGGCCCAGCTTGATATTATTTCGTCATTGTGGTCATCTAGATTTGGTGTGAGTACGAGCGCGTTAGTATTCGTCACGTGGTTCGTTATTTCGTTTAATATGGTGAGCGCTTGTGCCCTTAGAACATTTTTTTATTTGTTTTATTCGTTTAGCATTTAAACTAGCCCTCGCGTCTGATCTTTTTACGGGCTAAAATATGTGGTGTGTACGCGTCAACTTCATCAAGTTTTAAGGACGAGTAAAACTGGTGAATTTGTATGGTCTGTATTTTGGTGGACCCAAGACAGATAAAAGACAGTGGTTTTAACCTACTTAATGAAGACATAGGATTTTTCTTGTGTTAAGACATACACCCCTCTGAAATTTAAAACTATCGTGGGGTGAAATTAGGTGAGGGAGATCATGTTTCTTTAATAGTGATCCGTGAGTTATGATAGCGAAGCTTTATTCTATAGTATCGTCTCATGATCGGATTATGAAATTATTTAGACTATTTTTGAATAGAGGGAAGTACAAAAATCTTTTAAAACCATGAAAAATGCGAGGCGAAAAGAGAAAATGAGGTGGAGTAGGGAACGATTGCAATGGAGGGATGTATTAGAAATAGTAGAAGATCGTGAGTTTGAGCCTGCAGAAATGCGAATCATATATGTGTCTTTGTCGCAATGCAATGGTGTGGACTAAATCCCGAAAAGTGCTTAAAGAGAGCAATTGTTTCTTATTGACCAAGAACTCTGAAAAGGTGAAAATTCGGTCATTCTGCTCGAGTTCTATTTAAGTGGCAATTGTCTGCGGTGCTTACCGCTAGGAAAAAACACACGTAAAATCATTGAGAAGTAAGCATAGGAGAAAGTGACTGTAAGTAATTCTTTCTCAATTAGAGTATACAAGAAACTCGATTCAACTCAATAAACTAAAGTGGACGATTAGTTCGCGGTGAGTTACAGAATGAGAGTAGGGATATTATTTTATCACTGGGTGTGAGGACACATTTTTGATATAGTAGATCCGCTGGGCATGTGTCTTTCATTCTCCTCTCCTGTCTATTATTTCTCACAATGCAGTGTATGCGGTACTCAATCTCCAGCTCCTTTTATTTCAAATATATATCGATTGCCACGATATCTATATATATCTGTGAGGTGAATCATGACTCTTTATACCGTATCTCTCAACTCTTAATTCTTCGCCCTTTCGCTTTTTGCTCTGTAGTCCTGAACTACTCAAATCATGGCCTCGTGAACGCATCTTTTCATATCAGTATCTGTTCGCGCTCATATAAGAACAATTGCAAGGCGGAGTTCGGGCACAATGTTCGAACTTGGTATGTGTCCGCTGCTTCAATAAGTTTCCGTGGTCTTCGCCCTCCAGATGGTGCTAAGGGTGTTTCAGACTGGATGCCAGTGGGGAGATTTTAGAGCTTGAACTCCTGCACATTCCTCGTTGCTATTGCGTCCTCACATCCATCGTTCAACGCTCTCGAAATCTGCCGGTTAATTACCATTTTTCGAATTGATCTTGATGAGGCTACACTAGATTCCGTCCGCAGAAGAGGACATAACGAAGACGGCCATATTACCTGGTACCCTTTGGCTCTTTGAGTCTCCCGGCATGCTTTTCGAGCTAAGGTTTGAAAATGCAGCACAAACCTTTTCACGCTGTCATCGATTGAGTCCTTAGAGGTCTCCCATTCGCCTTTTCTTACCTCGATGACCTCCTCGTTGCTTCCACCTCTCCTGCCGAACACGACAATCATCTCCGTGGCCGGTTTTTTTGCAGGTTGAATGAATGTAGCATGTAAGTCTCAGCCCGGCAAAGTGTGTTTCGGTGTCTCCATCCTTACTTTTTCTTGGGCATACATTGTTTTCCTGATGGTATTTGTCCTCGTCGATCGCGCGCGTGGAGGTCCCGCATTTGCACCTTCCCTAGGCTGTCAATCAGAAGCAGGCTTGTCAGCACCGTGCGGCATGCTGAGATTTACTACCATTGGTTTCTGAATCGGGAGCAGATGTAGCTTCGAACCCCTCACTCTCTCATCGTGCCCCATATCACGCGAAGCAGTTCTACGAAGGTGGCACTGGACTGGACTGACGAAACTACTGTGTATTTGAAGGCTTCCAAGAAGCACTCGCTTCTGCACATCTCTGTCGCACCCACAGGACTCAGCTCCGACCAGAGTTCAGGTGGATGTTTCTGATTTTGCGGTCGGGGGTGTTCTACACCAGCACCTGAACGAAGTGTGGTGTCCTTTCGCAAGTTGCAACCTCCTGAGACGCGTTACAGTGCTTTCGGGTGGGAGTTACTTGTCGTTGTATTTGCCGTCCGTCATTTTCCGTACATTTCTGGATGGTCGTGAGTTCCACAACTCACTGACCACAAACCACTTACCTTCGCTTGGTCTTAGACACGAGGTTGTCACCTTTGAGTATGTCTCTCACGTTCACTACTGATGTCAGGCTCTATTTCTTGGGGTGTCGTACAATTTCATGCTGACGGCTCTCCTCTCGCATTGAAATCGACGCGATTTCAGCCTTACCCAACATCGATTACGACGCTATGGCAACGTGCCAGGCTACTGAAGATCCTGCACTTCCACAAGGCTCTTCTCTCAAGCTGGAGTGGCTCCAACTCCCTGGGATAGAGAAGAGACTTCTGTGCGACGTGTCTCAGGGTTCTCCTCGTCCTCTTGTACCTGCATCATTTCGTAAGGCTGTCTTCCTCAATCTTCACTCGCTTTCGTACCCTAGCATTGAGGCTTCACGCAAACTGGTACAGCTTCTTTTTGTTGTGGCTGACGTTCAATGCTAGATGTTAGCAATTGGGTGTCGACACTTGCCTTCGGCTTGTCTACGATCAAAGTGCCAACGTCACACAGTAAGCTCCTCTAGGCATACCTTTTCTTACCCCTGGTGATCGTTTTGAACGTGTCCATATCGACATCGTCGGACCTCTTCCTCCCTCTCACGGTAAGAAATACATTCTTACGTGTATAGATCGGTTCACACGTTGAACCGAAGCTATCCCTCTCTCTGTCGTCACGCGGAATCCATAGCTAAAGCTTTCTTAGCTCATTGGATTTCGCGCTTTGGCGTACCGCTTTCTGTTACTACGGATCAAGGACGGCCTTTCGAATCCTTTTTATGGAGGGATTTGATGAATCTTCTTGGTTCAGAGAAGATTCATACGACTTCTTTCCACCCCCAAGCGAACTTCCTTGTGTAGCGTTTTCACCGTCAGCTTAAGGCTTCTCTTCTAGCTCAGCCCAATCCAGAGAATTGGACTGATGCTCTCCCCTTTTGTTATGCTTGGCATTCACAGTTCCGCTGTTAAAGAGGATTCTGCACTGTTTGCTGGCTGCCTGAATTAGTGTATGGTTCTCCTCTTCGTCTTCCCGGTGACTTCTTCTCACAGTCATTCCTCCTTCTACTGCTGATCCGCTTTCGAATCTTACCCGCTTGAGCTGTGCTTAGTCGTGGAGACCAACTCTTTCTCGTCCACACAAGGTGCATTCCTATATCCCTAAGGATCTTGCTTCCTGCACTCATGTCTTTGTTCGACATAACTCCCACCGCACCACTCTCCAACCTAAGTACGACGGACCTTTTCCAGTGATACTTAGGAAGGAGAAATTCTTCACGATACAACGTCCCACACTCACAGAAGTCGTTTCAATCGACCTTCTGAAGCCTGCTTTCTTCGAGGCAAATCCACTTCCAGTTCTTGATCCTGATTCTTTGTCTTTTGTTCCAATTTCTCCTCCTACAGCTCCTTCTTTTAATCATTCTTATTTGCTCCTGGTCTCTTCACCCTTTCCTATCTCCTCCTCTCCTATCCTTTTCTGATCTCTTCCTTACTCTCCTCCACCGTCCTGCCCTCTCAGCCAAACACAATACACAGCTCAGACTCCACTCGCCGGTTTATGTCATCTATTGCTTCCATCCTCAGTTTCCGCAGGGATTTCTCAACTCAGTCAATACTCCACTCCGCAAACTGGGATCCCTGTTCAGACTCATCCAAGCTCTACCAGCTATCGAGCAGAGGTGGCTATTCGATGGCCTGCGCGTTTCTTAAGATTAAGGTTCGCTCGCTCTCTCGCGAATGCAGGGGGGTACTGTAGTGCTCAAGGTCATGTGACACTTTATATAGCGCGCGAATATTTAATTTAGATTGCGGTCGCGTTCCTCTATGTTGCCTACACTTGTTGCAAAGGGCATACACTCATAGAGTCGTTTTACAATACGCATCGACGCCATTTTGGTGAGCAAAGCTTCTTTTATTACGTTCCCTCTTTTTCTGTATTTTTTGACGTGATTAAAACCTGTTTTGGCTTATTATAGAGCCATTTTTGTTACTCCCACTGTGGTAAGTGTTATAAAAATAATGTGGCTATTAAATTTTCTTGTTAATAGTGTAATTTAACGATTGCATGATGCATTTTGGTTTACAAAGTGTATTCTTTATATCTATGCTCCGTTTATACTTCATGTATATTTTTTTATTAATTATTATTTAGCTAGCTTTTCTCATGGTAGGGCCCTCAAGATTAGTATATACTGAGGGCCTATTTTATTTCAAAAGGCCTTTCTATTGGGTAATCTAACCCAAAATTCGTTCAAATAATGTCTTATAAATTTAGTAGGCCTCTAAGCCAGGCCTGTCAAAATTGTCTCCATGCAGTATACACTTTTAAAATATTAAATGTGTTAATGCTTGAGATGGCTTAATTATTGTATATATTTCTGATTTTATTTTATTATTTCCAGGACTCTGGGTTCCCCTTAGCAGTTCAATTTGTTTGCATTCTCAGCACCATTACAAATTATATTGTGGAATGTCAGCTTGTTTCATGGCCTGATATCAATCCTAATTATGAGTTCACTACATTCAACTTCACAGTGGCAATTTTTAACATATATATTTATATATTAGTTATATATATATATTATATAGTATATTATAATATATATAAATATATATAATATATATAATTATATATATATATATTATATATATATTTATATATATAATATATACTATATATATATATATTTATATAATATATATTATATAGATATACTAAATGAAAAATGCAATAATTTTAATCTTGCAATCAAATTTGTAATCTGTATATCCCTAATGTTATTTTCATCATTGTAGGATACGAATCTGGGATCCTAGCAGATGAGCGTGCATGTGTTTGACCACTACGCTACGACGAGACAAAAGAGAAACCGAGAATACTTCTACTGTCCAAGAAGAGCATTACTACGGTTCCTCCCGCTCGCACTCGAACGTAGGGCCAAACAGGGTACCGCGCATGGAGGAACCGTAGTAATGCTCTTCTTGGACAGTAGAAGTATTCTCGGTTTCTCTTTTGTCTCGTCGTAGCGTAGTGGTCAAACACATATGCACGCTCATCTGCTAGGGTCCAGGATCGTCTTGCATGGTGAAAATACATTAGGGGGTATTTACAATAACAAATGATTGCAAGGTTAAAATTATTGCATTTCATTATACATAATAACCCCGGTTTATGGTATTATTATTCACCATGCGCGGTACCCTGTTTGGCCCTACGTTCGAGTGCGAGCGGGAGGAACCGTAGTAATGCTCTTCTTGGACAGTAGAAGTATTCTCGGTTTCTCTTTTGTCTCGTCGTAGCGTAGTAGTCAACACACATGCTACGCTCATCTGCTAGGGTTCCAGGATCGTATCTAGCATAGGTGAAAATACATTAGGGGGTATTTACAATTACAAATTTGATTGCAAGGTTAAAATTATTGCATTTCATTATACATAATAACCCCCGGTTTATGGTATATTAATTTCCCATTTGCGCGGTAGCCTCCTGTTGGCCTACGCTCGAGTGGCGGATTCCTCCTC
>JABUQX010045745.1:15000-28002 GCA_015478945.1 Trachelipus rathkii
CCAATCATCTTCATCTTCCAGTAGGTTTATTTTTGCTGAAAAGCACCATCGTCACTATCTGTACTGTTGGAGGAGTTGCTGAATTACATAAGCGCGGCTTTCACTTCTGTGAATCTTTTTTTTTTTTTTTTGTCACGCGAGCAAGCTCCTCGGTTTTGCTTTTTAATGCATTCTAGAAATGGTTCACCGTCGGAGATGCCATTCTTGTGGGGTTTCAGCTAGCTTAAGGAATTCCTTATTAGAAACCTTTTATATATGCGAAACTAGTTATTACACAATGTAACAAAACAAAATAATTTTTTGTTTCTTCTGAATTTTTTTTTTGTTTTTTATAGTTTTTTATGCAGATTCCAAATATGTTTTTAGTTTTGTCTCTAGGCATCAACCGTTTCTTAATGTTACGAGACTGATAAAGCAATTATTGGCATCTTCGTCATTTTGTAGGGTTGTTGCCGGCATCGC
Source organism: Trachelipus rathkii (assembly GCA_015478945.1). Lineage (NCBI taxonomy): Eukaryota > Metazoa > Arthropoda > Malacostraca > Isopoda > Trachelipodidae > Trachelipus > Trachelipus rathkii. The sequence goes on from JABUQX010045745.1 coordinate 15,463, forward strand.
GCTGAGTAAAAGTCAGTTGCCATTATTGTTTTATGGGGATTGCATGCTTAAGAACTGATTTATATATATTATTAAGATTTTAAAAGCGCAAATTTAAAAAGCCCTATTTAGGTACGCTGTAAGTACCATATTTGTGCGCAAATCTTAATTCATTTTTAGTTGTTAAATGAATTATGAAAATAGCAAAAAACGGCACAATAATTATAATGAAAAAAATATTGATTGTAAAATACAGCTAAACTTTGACCAGTTATCTGAGGAAAATGGAAATTGAGAAAGACTCTTACCTTAAAGTTTCTGCAAGTTTCTTGAATTAGCGTAATTAGGTTTCTTGAAAAACTTGTAGCCTTTCATGGATTCGTCTTTCGTTGTTTGAAAATAATCATCAGAAGTCAGGTAGTTTAGAAATGTTCAATTGACGTAATTTTCGTATTCCGGAAAAGAAAACAGCACTGTATTAGCCGGTTGTAAACACAAACACGTAAATAATAAAAAGTAACTTTTCTTTGCCCACGATATCCATAAAATGATAAAGAGCTCTTTTCTTAAAGATTTCAAACGAAAAAGTGTTCGCGTAAGAATCCTTCCGCCTTCCCTTCCCCCAGATAACGATAAGTTTAGCTGGTTGGGAAATAAAATAGCTTATTATATCCTCCGCCGGAGGAATGGCACTATACCACTAAAGGGGATAGTGTCAGCGAAAGGAAAAAAAATTAATCTGAATCCTCAGATTCATCGGAGTCAGCAACAAAGTGCTGACGAGCAATTAATGCTGCTTTCCTTTGAGGTCGACTATATGTAGACGTAGGAGCTACTGTGGTAGCGACAGGTGAATTACAAATTGCAGGGACAGGTGCAGAAGAAGGTGTTGGTGCGGAAACAGATGGCTGACTTGACCCACTATGGGTCAAAGATAATTCTAAGGGGTATAAATGTTTAATTGCATAAACATTAATTTGTCCTCCCGGTGTTCTCGCGAAGACAGAGCGTACTTTGTTGTCATCCCCATATATCAGCTGGGTGACGATTCCCATCTGCCAGAATGCGCGTCCCTTAGCAGGACTTTTTATTAAAACAATATCATTAACTTTAATGAGATTTTCCCACTTGGCTTGATACAGATCTCGACTACTCTCTCGAAGGCTTAACAAATATTCGTCATACCACCTAGTACGAAAATCTTCAAACTTCTCCGACGAACGTTTTAGGGCTTTGATCAGCTCTTCACGAGCTTTAGAAGAAGAGCTCCAGAACGGATCTTCAGGATCAGTTCCTGGCAGGACGATTGTAGTTTTTGAAAGCGGTTTTAGGAAGCAATTGGGTGTAAGAGGAATGATGTCGTTGGAACTGGAAGTGTAGGTAAGGGGACGAGAATTTATTGCGTCAGCAATATCAGAAAGGACAGTTAAGAAATCAAAGTATTCGATGGAAGAACGTCCAAGCGTTTTGTTAAGACAACTTTTTACTACACGAATCATCCTTTCCCACAAGCTACCCTACCCACCCATGGACTATATAAAGGTATACGTTTATGAGACATTTGATTCTTTCGAAGTAACTCCTTCCCGTCCTCAGAGACCATGAAGGTCTCGATGGCATCAGTACCTTGACAAAAGGTTTTAGCATTATCGCTGTAAACGACATCAGGGACTCCAAATCTATTAATAAAACGTTGGAAAGAAAGCACAAAGGATTTGGAAGTCATATCAGGTACTAAGTCCAGGTAAATAGCACGAATATTGAGACAAGTGAAAATTATTATGAACATTTTTTGCCTGCCTGGATTGGATTCCTTGAATCTTTACCCACCAATGCTAGTAAAAATCATGCCTACATGTTTGAAGACGCAAACATTTTGTAACTATGGGCTTTAGAAAAAAATTGCTGAAACTTTGCATACTGATAATGGCGAAATTGTTGATTTTTTTTTACAGATTATGCAATCTGCTAGTACCCTTTTGATAGTAGCTCTTGAAGAAGTTATCCAATATCCTTTCAAACGTAAATTCGTTAATGTAGCCTGAATGCCCAGATGTTTACATTTATGATGAACATCTTTGATGATAAGGACAGATAAATGATGATTTTTGGCCAACAGAATTGGATTCATTATATCAAAATCATAGTGGTTGGAACGGGATAGACGACCTTTACTTCTAATAAGACCGTTTTCATCCAAAAATAAGTCAAGTCGATTGACAAGGTCAGGAGGATTCGAAATAGAAGGATCAGTTTTTGCCTTTTGAAGAAATTCAATTTCCTTAGAGAAGGACTCTTTTTGCATGACTAACAGACAATATAATAGAGCTCTAGCATCACAGTCAATGTGCTTATGTTTAGTATAAGCAAAAAATTGGAAAAGAAGGGCACAAACCCTGAGAAGGGACCCTAAACTCGAAAATTTGCTAAAATCAACCACAGGAGGGTTTCCTGCTCCTTGTAAGACGGCAAAAACTGGAGAAGTTGGATTATTTTTCCTGTTTCATTCAGTTTCAAACTTAAGGCCATAGATTGAAGGATTGAAAGCCAAACCACTCAGGCCCATGACACCAAAAGGACAGTTTTTTATGAAACTCAGAAAGAGACAGACCTCTAGTAATTAAATCTGCAGGGTTTTCCTCTGATCGAACATAGAGAAATTTTGCAGAAAGGGAAAACTCTTCTTTCAGAGAAGAGGTCATGAGGATTATATCCTGAATACGATTTCGTACAAAAATTTGCTTGCTTTTTTGTCCTTTATTCAAAATCCAAAACAGTACGATTTGAGAGTCAGAGAAAATATTAAGCGAAGAGAATTTGACCCCTTGTAAGCTGTTGAGAACCTGAGGCAAGCATTTCAAAGCTAAAAAAACGGACAAAAGTTCCAAACAAGGTAAGGTCCTTTTCTTTAAAGGAGCAACCTTCCCTTTGGCCCATAGTAGAGATGGGCCATTAATGTCGGAAGAAACATAAACCGAAAAACCATAACATTGCGTGCTGGCGTCACAGAATATATTCAAAGTTAAATTGGAGTCGAGGGACTCGAAACAAGATCGTGGGAACGAAATTTCCTTAAGAGAAGATAAATCCTGACTGAGCTTTTCCCATGATTTCTTCATATCAAGTTCGATTTCATCATCCCAGTTCATCTCCTTCTCCCATGTCTTCCTCATCAGTAAACGACCTCGGATAGTTACCGGCAGAAAAAGAGAGAGGGGATCGAAAATCTTAGAGATTTCCGATAACAACTGCCTCTTGGAATTAACAATTCCAAGAGTAAAATCACTTAGCTTAAGCGAATCGTCTGACGTATCAAATAAATATCCTAACACTCTCTCCTCAGCACACTGATGAGTGGAGAGCTTATTCTCATATGAAAATAAGTCTCTGAGATCAGGGTGATTGGAGTTCCACGATGCCAAATTGAAGCCTCCTTCACTCATACGAGTGTTAGCTTGATGGTAGATGTCTGTCAGAACATCTAAAGATGAATTTGTATAAATCAGATTATCCACATATAAATTATTCATAAGAATAGATGTACACAGGTCAAGAGGATACTTTTGAGCGTGATGTTTAATAACCGCCCCTAGTACATAAGGGCTAACTGATAAACCAAATATGATTGTGGCATAACGATAGGTTTGTATCACTCCACCTTCAGTCCAAAAAAAAAAACAGAACCTATTTCTATCCTCTTCCAGTTTGAGGCGAATTTGAAGAAAGGCTTTTGAGATGTCTGAAAGAACAACATATTTGTTGGTACGAAAAGAAATAAGAATACGAAAGAGAGACGCCATCAAATCAACTCCTGGATAAGACGCTTGATTCAATGACGGGCAACCACCAACCTTCAAGCTACAATTGAAGACCGGCCTGATTTTTGTTGTAATTTGAGAAGCTGTTTTGATGATCGGACGATGAGGAATCCAGATATATTTATTAAAATCTTTAGGAGACACCTGTACAGTCTCTATGATTCCTTCTCTCAAATACTGCTGAAAGACCTCTCCATAGGCGGAAGTGAGGCCTTGACTGTCAAGCCGTTTCTTAACGCGATGAAGAGTGGCAAGTGCCACTTGATGATTAGATGGGACATCTTCTAAAATATCTTTGTACCATGGAAGTTCTATATGGTACTTGCCCTCCCTAAATTCTATTGCCTTTCATGAAATTTTCGGATAAATACGTCATTCGATAGACCCTGGATCTGATTCTTCTTCTGATTGCAAGAGATTCCAAATTTTAAATACTAAAAGGTGGCCCCTCAAGACCCCAAATCCAGGATCAGTATTCTTATGGGCAGAGCCCTCTTAACCACTAGGCAAACTAGGCAAATGCCAGGGCGGCAGAAATATGAGCGGCCGGCCCTAGGGTGGCTAGAACGCGCGGAGACAACGGGACAGCAAAAAAAAAAAAAAAAAAAAAAAAAAAAAAAAAAAAAAAAAAAAAAAAAAAAAAAAAATTAAAATAAAAATAAAAATAAAATATATATATATATATAATATATATTATATAATATATATATATATATATATATAATTTTTTTTTTTTTAAAAAAATATATTATATATGATTTATATATATATATACTATTAATATATATATATATATATATTAATATATATATTATAATTTATATATATATATATATATATATTAACAGTTGATTCAGTGTCAACTCTGTCACCACCACTCCACGGGCAAAGCTCTTATTCAAGGGAGGGGGTGTTGGTTGCACGCCCCAGAAGTTCCACACTTAACGCCAAATTACGCATATGAGCACAGACTGCAAGCCTTTGAAGTGCGAGGGAGCATTAAAATTCCAAAGGCAGAAAACACAGAAGATGCGAAGAGAATTCCACAGAACCGAGGTGGCAGAAAAGAAGGAAGCCACCGCGCAGCGAACTACAGCCTGGAGTTACCAATATCCACACAAAACTCCTGCGCAGAGCAGACACAGCACCCCTAGTGTTACGAGGGCGGTCGTAAAGGTAAGGTGGGTACGCGGAAGTGGACAAGTATTCCCTCGAGCACCTGGAGGGGGAGGCCCGCTGCGAAACGGGGGTACCCTATAGAAAGAGATAAAGCCACCAACATCGCGCCCGCCCAAAGGATAGAGGTTCAAGAAGAAGTGGAAAGTACGGAAACAGTTTATAAAGTCTTTTGGCTTTTTGACCGACACTGTCCAAAAGCCGGGAGAAGAAGAGAGATAGAGAAATGGGAAAACCAGACCACCCCGCCTAGATATCGAGAGCATACTCCATTAACAAAGAACGCATGAAGGCCCATTAGTATAGCTGGAGAATCTGAGAAAGAAGAGGAAAAAAAAGTTCTCGCCAAGTCTAAAAACCAAGAACTTCCCAGTCTTTGAGGACCCGCCCTAGCAACCGTTGGCTGATGTGAGGTTCCAAAACATTTTTTGTTTATGTTAAGGCCAAGCATGTTTATATTGTCAACCAACATGAGAGACGAGAGAACCGTCGGTGTTCGAAAAGAGAATAGCGAAAGTTGGAAGGCTGTTATTAAGAGGAAGGGAGCATTTGTAGAAGTGGACAGGTTTTGTTAAAATAATTTAAATTTCTCACAAGGTTGAGGCGAACCCCACCCGGAAATCCTATCCAGATCAGCGAGCGATAGAATCGGAAAAAAGATTAAGACGAGAGCCAATTCTAGAAGTAAAAGAGGGAGCAGAATTCAAATGAGTTGGAAGAATGTGTTGGACGTGTGCGCCCCTTCCAACACTGAGGGAAAGTGGTAGTTGGAGACATAGAGAATATAGTTTGAACGAGGGGCGGGTCTAGCACCGGAACACATTTTCTCTCAGAGAATTTCGGCGAAGCAGGGAACGCCATTCCGGTCCCACCCGCCTTCCTAAACGTTCATTTAGAAGTTTCAAGGGAGTCCATATGCACCCGATCAAATATAATCACAGGCAAAGGCATAGGAACCCTTTAGAGAGGAGAAGGAGGAGGGGGAGGAGGAATGCCAGAATTTCGCTCCCAGGGTTAAGTTAGAAGGAAAATAAGTGAGACTCAAAGAGAGATGTCCTTGTTCAGTTGACGAGAATTTAGCAACAGAAACCCAGTTGCAGATCGAAAATAAGAGGAGGAAAGGCAGATTTTACAGAAGTTGTGTTAGAGAGCAGTTTTTGCAAGCAGGCCAGAAAGAGATAATTTCAGGTAGAGAAGCCTAGGAGCGTTAGCGCCCTTCGTTTGGATGAAAGCGCCGCTTTGGGGCGCCTCGTCGAAAGAGTTTAAATCCCTGCAACGATTTCTAGCATAATGAATGAAATTAGCAAGAGTGATAGACCGGGCCAGAACGGAGAATTTTCCAAATTCCCAAATATCACTGTCTTTAGGGGGCGCGGGCCCCCCCCCCCTGAAAGGCCAGAGAACAAGCGACGATCGAACTATGGAATTAATGAGGAGAGGAAAAGATTTAGTCGAAAGAAGCGACATGAACCTGCTCATCCCCATACAACGAATTACAGTTTCCCACCTTTATCGGCCAGAAAAAACCCAAAGCGTCACCCAGAGTCTCAAAACAAGTTCAATTCCGCATTATAAGCTTAAGTGTTAAGAAGGCGACGCAAGCGGGGGCAAACGCCAATCGGCCCGATTAAAAGTGCCCAGAAAAAAAAACCCCCCCCCCCGGCCCCCATCCTTTTTTTTTAGGGGGCAGAGATGTGGGAACATGTTGCGCAGAGGAAAGATTAAAATTAAGAGATATAAGGTTGTCGTTCAGTCAAAGAATTACCAATAGGAGCCGACGGTGGTTGTTATTTATAAAGAGAAAGGACTAGTGGGGGGTGAAGCAAAGGTCAAGTATGTGTTCAGAGAATTTGGTTGGCGCGACGATGCCCGGAATTGTGTGTGTGTTTCTTTTTTTTTTTTAAAAAAAAAAATTTTTTTTAAAAAAAAAGTTTTTTGTTGCGTTCCAGGTCTTTGAGAATGCTGAATGATTCGGCCTCCTCCCACCTAAATCAGTATGTTATATGAGAGGACCCAAACTATTCAGTGTAATTGTGTACATTTAAAAAAAATCCCCCCCCCCCCCCCCCCCAAAAAAAAAAAAAAAAAATAACGGACCTAAGTATTTGGATGAGAAGATAGATATGGACAGATTTTTTTTTTTTTTTTTTTTTTTGTGTGGGGTCGCGTGAGAAGTAGTAAGATATTCAAAAAAGTCGTGAAAATCTGTTCTAGTTAGAGAACAGTATAGTCAGAAACAACAAGATATATTGTTAATGGAAGGAAGAGAAAAGATTTTAAGCCACAGACATCGCAAGTTAGAGAGATTCGAGATTCTTATGACGTGTTAACAGGAAGTTGTTTATGTTTAACATTAGGCACCAACTCCCCCCTTCAGACGGAAATTATGAAAGTAAGTTAGTTATAGATTGGAACATATTAAACGAGGTTATGAGAATTGAATTCCTAGCCATCTGGGGGGCGGGGGGGGGTCTCAGACAAGAGCAAAAGATTAGGTTTAGAGTTAGAGAGGTGGTAATTCCACGGGATGCAGAGTTAGATTAGCAAGCACGGATGTAGTAAAAGTCGATAGTAGCCCGCCGCCTGTTCTGCAAATCTCCATCGTTACATTGCCACGATTACAGCAACCACAAAACAAACAGACAAAAAAAAAACGAACTAAACGAGGAAATCAGGTTAAAATTATTCACACACTAAAAACCTAAATTTAAAACCGTTAAAGTTAAAACGCTAAAATCGTTAATTACCAGTAAAATATGTAAAATATGAAAAATCATAAATTTTAAAAAACACTAACGCTCTTTTACACCCATACAAATACACGATAAAAAAAAAAAGTAAGTAAAATTGATTTAAACATTAAAACCTAAATTTAAAAGTTCAAGGAAAAAAAATAATCAAAAAATTCAAAATCTTAAACACTGTTTGAAAACGAAAATTTAGACTTATGCTAGCCTTTTTCTTACAATATATATATATATATATATATATATATATTATATATTATATAATATATATATATATATATATATATATTTAATATAGTATATAATATAATATATATATAATATATTATATATATATCTAAATTCTATGCCTTCATGAAATTTTCGGATGAATACGTCATCGATAGACCCTTGATCTGATTCTTCTTTGATGCCAAGAGATTCTAATTTATACAGATGCTCAAGACCCAAATCTAGATCAGTATTCTTATGGGTATATAAAAGAGGATCAAAATAAGTAGGTGATGGTTCTAAAATAAGATTAACGATGTGATTTGGTGTTTTCACGAAGAATTTGTTGAGAAGAGACGAGGACAAAGTTTTGTTGTCCTTTTGTCAAATATCGTTAGTATCATCAATCCTAGGATCAGATTCACTACCAAAAATGATGGATTCTTGAGACGGAGTTAAAAATGACCTAACAGGTCCAAAAGGAATTATTCCATGGCATGTCTCTAAAGCCCTACCCTTTATACAAGGAATAGTACATAAATGTTTGAAAAGATAGAGTACATCAATGCCTAAAAGTCCATCAATATTATTAACACTATTAGTGTGTTTACCAATATAAAATTGATCTGCTACGTTATGTCCATTCCAAGAGATATTATGAATGGCCCCCATAAGGCCCTTCACGTCAAAACTCACATCTAGTTCAGGATCTATCAAAACAGGCACCTTTATAAACTGTTGACAACAAACATTAAGTTCTACTTCTATAGAGCGCATAGACCTAACCTGTTCCCCCAAGAAAGTTTTAACAGTGTTGTTATATACAGGAAGAGTTTCAAAACTGACTCCTAGTTTAGAAAGTATGTTGTTATTAAAATAGGAGCGCTGTGATCCAAGATCTAGAAGAACTCTGACAGTTTCTGTTTTGTTATCTTTTCTCACTTTCAAGGAAAGAGTTGGTAAAATATGATTAGAAGAGGAATTTCCAGTATTAATGCACAGGAAGTTCCTGTTTTGGTCGTCAACATCAGAATAGTCCTGAGATGCTGAAGATGTAGACGGTTGTTCTTCAGAAGCGACTGCACGATTATTACTCTTCATTTTGGCCTTTGCTCCAGAAGGGCAGAGAGCTGTTATGTGAGCACTGTTTCTACAAAGTCCACAGGGACGACTTAAACCATATTTTTTAGCAGGACAGCTGCTGGCAGCATGTTTAGAACTAGAACAATTAGCACACAAACCCAGCTGTATACATTGCTCTCTCCTATTTTTAGGAGTGGTGAAGACGGTACAAGAAGTCATGAAGTGATTTCCCTGACATAGTTTGCACGGAGTCGCAGCAGTAGATGCAGATACACACTCGTCCTTCTTGGGCGAATTATCTGACTTAATAGAAGGTTTCTTCGAAATTTCAGTAGATTTGGAAGAAGTGTTATACGAAAAAGTTTTCTTTGTTGTGGAAGAAGAGGAACGAGATGGATTTTTACTAAATCCGGAGGACGAAAATTTAGCCTTCGTTTTCTCAAGAGATTTCAACACATTGTTATAATGAGAGAAAATTACATTCACAGATGGATACTCTTCTTGAGTAATGAGTTTAAGTTCACGAATAAAATTGGAAGGCAACTTATCGACTATGAGATGACTTATCAATTTATTTCCGGCCGAATTTTCAGCCAAAAAATCTAAATCGAACTCTTTAAGTTCGTGAAGGTAGGCTCTTACTTCTGAAATGAAAGAGCGAACGTTGTCTAATTTTTTTCCATCTAAGATAGGAGCCGCGTCTATCTTATGGAACAGAGAATCTATAATAAAAGGCTTATCAAGGTACAAATCCCTCAATATTTCCATAGCCACAGAATAATTTTCATCTATATTGGCCAGGTGTTCAACATCTTTTAGTGCATAACTTGAGAGGTGAGATTTAAGATACTGCAATTTTGTTGCATTTGTTATGTCTTTCCTAAAGCCAAAAACGTTTTCAAATGATAAAATGAAAGACCTAAAAAAGAAACGATCCCCCTCACCCGAAAATGTTTTGCACTTAAGAGCAGGTAATTTTAGCTCGTGTTGTTGTGTAAAATTTTTAAGTATGGAGTTCAATTCCCCACGTGTAACAGAGTCCCCCCCTTGAGAATGAAGAGAATTTGGAGAAGGTTGAAACTATGTCATGTGAAGTAGGAGTGACACTGTTAACTACTTTCATTATCTGTATGTGATAATGTGAAGTTTTAATCACCTCTTCATTTAAAATATCCTGATCATACTTTAGGATTCCCGATGCGCATATTTTTGCCTCAATATCAGCATCATGGCTTCGAATCTCCTGAAGCCTTAAGGACACCTCCTCTAATGCTGATGAGACATTTAAGTCACTCAACTCAGCATTAAGAATAGGCTTCAATAACAATGTTACTTTCCGCTTGATTACACCTCTTGCCACTCTTAAGGGAGATATTTCCTCTTTTACAGAAGCAAGAATACTCTGTTTATCCTCAGTAGAGGCATTAGAGTCCACTAGACCTATGTCAGACTGAATTGTTTCCTCTAAAGCATTCAAAAGTTCAGAGGCAGAGGCAATGTCATCAGAAGCCATTTTACTAATACCGATAATTAATGCTTTAAATATTTGATGTCCAAAGAACTTTTACTTTAAACCCGTTAAGATAAAGAAAAAAAAATCAATTAACCCTAAGGTTATGACTTGACTACTAACTTTGAAAGTACTACTACTTAAAGTAGTCCATTTAAAATGAAATAATAGTTTCAAGTTCAGAACTGCGTTAGCTGAAAAAACCGATTTGAATGGGTAAATCATAAGCCAAAGAGTTAATTCAAAATTCACAAAAAAAAAAAAAAAAAAAAAAAAAAAAAAAAAAAATCTAACTTTCAAAATCAGAATCACAAATGGAGAAAAAAAAAATCTAACTTTCAAAGCCAGATCGATAAAAAAAAAAAAAATAAATAATTTTTTTTTTTTTCAGAGTTAGAAATTCAAAAAAAAATTCTAACTTTTTTTTCACAGAGTTAGAAATTCAAAAATAATTCTAACTTCTTTGTCAGAGTTGGAAATTCAAAAATAAATTCCAACTTTTTTCACAGAGTTAGAAATTCAAAAATAAATTCTAAGTCTAAACGAAAACTAAATTTAGAGTTCGCAAAAGAAATGAAAATTCTGAATTTTGTTAGAAATTCTTAAGTTAAAAGAATGAAAAGTCTTAATTTAAAGAATGGCTAATGTTAAGAAATTTCTAACATTTGATAGACTATCTTATTTCAAAAGAATGAAGAAATTCTTACAATTGTAAGACTGTCTTATTGCAAAAGAATGTAAAATTCTTACAATTTTAAGACCGTCTTATGGCAAAAGAATGTAAAATTCTTACAATTCTAAGACCGTCTATGGCAAAAGAATGCAAAAATCTTACAATTCTAAGACTGTCTAGTAGTCCAATAGAATGAAAATTCTAACTAATCTAAGACCGTCTAAAAGTAAAGATTAAATTTGATATAAACTTCCAAATAGGAAATGTGTATAAATTGCCAACTCCTTTCAGCATATATCGATAGGAGTAAACTTTTCCAATGCACACGCGTTTTTAAATATATATTTTCAACAGAAAATAAGCTTCAAGTTTTTCAATATATTAAGATTTTAAAAGCGCAAATTTAAAAAACCCTATTTTGGTACGCAGTAAGTACCATATTTGTGCGCAAATCTTAATTCTTTTTAGTTGTTAAATGAATTATGAAAATAGCAAAAACGGCACAATAATTATAATGGAAAAATAATGATTATAAAAAACAGCTAAACTTTGACCAGTTATCTGAGGAAAATGGAAATTGAGAAAGACTCTTACCTTAAAGTTTCTGCAAGTTTCTTGAATTAGAGTAAGTAGGTTTCTTGAAAAACTTGTAGCCTTTCATGGATTCGTCTTTCGGTTTTGTTCGAAAAGAATAATCCTCCAGAAAAGTAATAGGTTTAGAAATGTTTCAATTGACCTAATTTTGTTTCTTATTCCGGAAAAGAAAACAGCACTGTATTAAGTCCGGTTTGTAAACACAAACACCGTAAATAAATAAAAAGCTAACTTTTCTTTTAGCCCCACGCATATCATAAAGATGCATTGAAAGAGCCTCTTTTCTTAAAGCATTCAAACGAAAAAGTGTTACGCGTAAGCAATCCTTCCGCCCTTCCCTTCCCCCCAAGATAAACGATAAGTTTAGCTTGGTTGGGAAATAAATACTTGTTGCGAAATAAAAATATTATAATATATATATATTAGTATATATATATTATATAAAAAAATAAAAATATATATATATTATATATTATATTATAATATATATATATATATATATATATTATATATATATATATTATATATATTATATAATATATATATATATATAAATTTTTAATTAAATATTTTAAAATTTTTTAGGTTTTCTGAAATTGCCCCAAAAAAAAAAAAAAAAAAAAAAACCCCCGGGGGCCCCTGCCAATTAGTATAATTGAAGGTGAAGTACCAAAACTGTAAAATATCTTTTATAATTTTAGGAATAATTTAAGTTAAATAATATAAATAAACAATTTATAAATCTCGCTA
>JABUQX010045746.1:0-5000 GCA_015478945.1 Trachelipus rathkii
CACCATCTTATAACGCCCTCGTTATACAAAGAGGTGCAGCGTCTGGACAAAGAAATTTTGTGAACATTGGGAACTACAGGTTTGTTCACGGAGATACTTTCTTCTTTCCAATCGCCTACACTTCCAGTATGACACTACGGAATTCTCTTTCACATCTTTTCGTTTCTGTTTCTGAATTTGAACTCTCTTCGCAATTTATAAGCCTTGCAGTTCTCAACCCCCATGTCACACCCATCTATGTCACCGCTGGAACACATTATTTTTCAAAACTATACTTATCTTATACCGGCTTTCACTCTGGCGAATTAATTTATACAAGCTCTCCTCCTCTCTTGTCCCAATATTTTTCTCTACTCAGTACCTATTTACACTATCTTCTTATCTCAATGTCTCTGTTCTCCCTAACTCAGATGTTGTTCTCCTTCATCCCTCCTCCCTTACCCAAATCCATCCCTAATTATCTAAATTAAGCTTAATATAAAAAAGAGAGAAAAAAAAATAACTATGAGAAAACACTTATTAAAACCAGAACTTATATGTTCAATAAAAATTTATACTAAACTTTTTAAAAATCGGTTTATAAGAGAGATGTGGACCTGTGACGTACCCCTCCTCCCATACTCATATTTTCTCCTCACCACAATCACCATCAAACAATATGCTCACGAAGTCCTTTCATAGTCTTTCATGTTCATTCATCGCTTCACTTTATAAGCAAACTTATATTACAAATGCAATCTACTTATGACATTTATTTATTTATGTCTATTTTACTAGTCATCTATCGTCTTAATTTGTATGTCTATTATACTTCTCATTGTTATGTCTAATTTCCTCTGCTTTATGTTTTGGTCCACATATCCTACATCTTTATCTCTATCTTCATTAAAATTATTACAATTTTATATAATTTTACATTTCTTATATATACTAAATTTATATCAACACCAATTCTTTGATAATTACTTTAAACTTTTAGAATATTATTCTTGCTTTAAGTACTTCTTCAATATATATTTAACTTAATAGTAAATGAACAAACTGTTTACATTACGATTTTTGATACTGCGCCATACCACTTCAGCGCAAAGCTATATTACAGAGTCGGGCTACCATGGATTCTAGCTATTCTAGGCTATAATACATGAATCTAAGCGTCACTCATCCATATATACCCGCCGCGTATCACGTCAAATATATTTCCAGCCACCAATTCTTATCCCCGCCTCATCTCTCCACATACTGTCCTACGTGTCGGAATGGTCACGTGTCACTCACCAATAAGCATAAATTAGTACACACAACAAGCCCCCCCAACCACACACACCAAACAACGAGCGTTGAGCAGCCAATTATACACATCCCTATCTTAACCCTCTCTTTACCCCTAACAATCTCTAACTTACTCTACCTACTACCTAATTAACTCTATATACTAACACATATACTATTCTTTGTCATATATATTTATATACTATTAAAAGGTTCCCTATAAATTAACTTTATAACTAATTTATTATACTACCTCTCATTACTATCTAACTCATAATATATATTTCTATACTGATATTCTTTACTAATATATAGACCTATTTTATATACTATATATACTATATAATTAATATTACCTACTACTTACTCTGATTCACTCATTCATACATATGCTTTTCTCCTAAGTCTAAGATAAAACACCCGTATATCACTCTTTCTTGCTCTGTTGCGTGCTCTAGTAAACCTATCTCTCATCATGAGCACCTCGCTGTACTCGTTATCGGTGAATACTTGATCCACATACCCCCTTCCTATCCCCCACCCTAAAATCCATCTTCTGAATCATTCACCTCCAAATCATCTCCTCTCCTCTCCGATATAACATACATCCTCACGCCTTCAATTTGAACTCTAAATATTCATTCCTTCATCTACCCGCTTTAACACCTACTTCTTACTCCAAAAAGGAATCACCAGATACACATATTCACTAGATTTCGCCACTTCTCTCAATTTACCTATTCGCCTTTTACCTCCTCTCTAGTATTTACTCACACGTGACAACGGTATTAACATATATCAACTCAGTCCTCTCACATCGTGAAGTTTCCTCGTGGCAAATGCCTTTAACACCCATTACTCTCTACTACATATACAATGAGTGATAAAGCGCGTATAGCTGAGTTTAACCATTCGTAATTTTCTATAAAATTGCACTACCAATTCTTATGGCAGATGTTCCTTTCGGGCCAAATCAGTTGTAATGTGTCTGCCAACAGGATGGTACACCTTGCACATTCACCACGCGTAGTGTGTGGGTACCTTAATCGAAATATCCAAACTGTGGATCGGCCGAATGGTAACATATGCTTGGCCAGCACAATCACCTACCTAACCCCACTTGACTATTACTTTTGGGGACACATGAAAGAACGTATCTGTGCCAGTGATTGGTCTCGATCCTAACCTTCTGGCACCGATTTAATACACGTGAACCTGATATTACATGTGTTTAGAGCTGAAAATTTCCGGACTGAATTACTTTCTCACACCATCAGACCTATACTTGGTAGGAATGCGTCGAAAAATCCCTCATTCTACTATAAGTTTCTTCACTAATTTGTTATGTTGTGATAATCCAGCGGACGCCTCGATTGATCCATTTTGAAAATTTCAATTGTTAATGCTTTCTTTCATGCGCAATTTTATCATCGACTCGTTATTCTTCCATAGTTAGTTGTCACACAACTTTCCTAAAGCACTCTCCCCTTCCTATCATCTCCCTCCTCCATCTTCTTTCCACTCTCATCTATCGCGTAAATCACTCACTCCTCCTGCGCTCTCCACCCCTCCACCGTGTTCAATCTCAAGATCATATATGTCTCGATCTAATAATAACACTTTTCCACTTAAACATGCCACTTTAGCTTCCCCATCTTTTCCTCTGACTCATTACGTATCCACCTCTCTCCTTACAACTCTTTTTATTCTCAATTCCGCATATATCGTTCCGCATCTCAAACACCTCTGTGCCACCTAACTCACTTTTTTGCCTTTGATATTTTCTAACTTTTTCAGTTATTACGCCTAATCAATGCTCCCGTCGTTTATCAAATTGTCTTGTCTTAACCGATTTTCTCCTACCGACCATCCTCATAGTTGTTGCATATTCTCTTACAGCTTCCTCTTTCCTATTGTCCCTCTTGCCTCGAATGCACCGACTCTTACCACATTTGCTAAATCTCCCTCTCCGCAAGCGTGTGTGCCCTTCCCTTATTCCCCATAAGCACATATTCATACATATAACTCCTCTTCTTTTTTTCTTTTTCACCAACTTCTTATCTACACTATCTCACGTACGCTGATTGGCGACTATCCTCTCGCCTCACTCTTTTCCTATCTGACTTTTGAGCCTCCACCTTCTTTTACGTTCCCACAGTCCACTTCTGGCTCCTCTTATCACAACAGTTGTCTCTCTCTACAATCCTCTCCGATACTCCTCCACGTTCCGCAATAATTTACTATCCCCTTGCTCATCAGGTACGCTCCGCACTTTATCGCTCCATCCCCTACCTAAACTCCCCTCCCGTCACACATTGCCCTACAACTCTCTCTTTTTCCACCTATTGAATAACCTGTCTTTTCAGTGCGCTTAGGTCGCATCCTCCGCATCCTATTTCAGACCATCAATTAACCTCCTCGCTTTATCGCTTAAGCTACCTCTAGTCTAGCTCTCGTCTCCCAACGTATATCTCTCCTCCCCTATCTTTACATTTTCCTTCCAGCCATCCACCCAAAGTAGTGGAGTCTATGTCCGTTTTATATATATATTATATATTATTAATATATATTATATATTATATATCTTTTTATATTATATTTATATTTGTTATATGATTATATATTATTTTATTATATTATATTTTAACTATCTAATTTATTTTATATATATATTTATATTTATATTTTATTTATTATTATTTAATATAATATATTATATATTTTACTCACAATATTTTCAATGGTTGAAAATTTGGCTAATCTCAAAATTCACATTATATTTCATAAAATTCAATCAAAATTTTTAGAAAAGTAAAACTTTGAAAATGAATGCATAAAATCTGCTGATTTTTGCGTACACGTACGTAGTTTAAGTTCGAATTCAAGGGTATTTTGGTCAATTACCAAGCTTTCTTTGCCACCATTTTTTCGTATAGGTTTTTGAGGAGATGGAAAATAGGGTGAAATTAATAGGAAAGTCGACTCTCGTGGTTGTGCTTTAGAGTAGAGCTGACTGGGATGGAGCACAAGGCAGCGATCAGTTTTCACGTCTTCGAACACGAGGTAGGTAGTAGAAATATACTTAAACATAAGGTTGCCTAAAGTTGAAAAGCTAGTTATTTGTTCAGATGGGAAGGTGGTACCAGGTATAAGAGAGTGAAAAGAGAATTTTGTTAACATTTGGCGCGAGGTGCACAGGAAAAAGATTTGCGCTATATATGTAAAAGCGAAATGGGCATTTTCTTTTGCAGTACTTGCCACGCGTAGTGGTGGGATGTGGTTGAGAGAGATTCGGACGTGTCGGACTTGCGATAGTCGAGTTTGATGGTCGAATAGTGCGGAGGTGCGCTAGCGGACTACGTTTTCTCGAGGTGCGGAGGTGCGCTAGCGGACTACGTTTTCTCGAGGTGCGGAGGTGCGCTAGCGGACTACCCCTAAATGAGCGGGGTGCCCACCTCTGATATATATATATACAGAGAATAATGTGCTAAACTTCAAGGGTGCATTACGTAAGTCATTTGAAGAAAAAAAGTTATATCAACATAGGTCGGAATCGTAAAGGTTAAAGAGTTATTGCGAATTGTCAAACAAAAATAGGTATGCAAATTGTGCACCTTCGTAAAAAAAATTGTAAGGGTGTAGTACAGCAGAAGGCATGTTAAGTGGAAAAGGTTATATCAACATAGGTCTGATTCGGGAGGTAGCGAGGTGCGGGTTGATGAAGCAAG
>JABUQX010045746.1:17500-27500 GCA_015478945.1 Trachelipus rathkii
TGCAATTTCAAAAGCATATATATATATATATAAGTATACATATATATATATATATATAAATATATATATAAATATATATATTTAAATATATATATATATATATATATATATATATATATATATATATATATATATATATATATATATATATATATATATATATATATATATATATATATATATATATATATATTGCAATTTCAAAAGCACTTTACAGTTTTAGCTATTCTTCCTTTGAAACTCGGCAAATTAGTCTCAGCGAAATTACTCTCTTGTTTTTCTTGGCACGTGTTTATGATTCTCGTAGTCTAAAAGATTCCGAAACAAACTGCCAGTGAAGTAAAGAGGCTGTGGAAGAGGTTTCTTGCCTTCGTTTTTCTCCAAGTATTCATAACGAGACCTGGAAGGGCTCTCGCGCAGCTAACTAGAGTATTTCTATTCCGAAGCATTGGTCAGTGAATGACATTTTGGAGGCGTTCGTAACATAACCCGACATCACCTTTCGGAGACAGAAGGTCGTAAGCATCGCTTTAAGTTTCATTGAAATTGGGCCTTCTCTCGCTTCGTAATAAAGGCAGAGCAGACGCCGGAAATCATAAGAAGTGCAGGTCGTAGGTCTACTGGTCATGGATATAACATAGCAAAGGTTATGTAGGATTTAAGAAGGAGCTGGAATGAAGCCTTGAATGTTCCAGTTTTCCAGAATCTCAAGTCTTCACGTATATGCCATAACCTCCTTTATTACCCCATTGCCAGTCCTTTATGACTAAACTTTGCGGGTAACGAGCGGCTACAAGGATGGCGAGCCTTAAATCGACGCCGAGAAACAATTTACGCGCTTTTTGCAATGCCCATTGCATCGACTGTCACGCGCCGAGCCTTGACGGACGAACAATTTCACACGCCGACGGGATGAAGATGAGAAAGAAGGCGATGGAAAACAGAGGAATGAATACAGCGTACAAAATAAGAAAGAAAAAAAAAGAGAAAAGAATGGCCAAAGTTCATAATAAACATTAAAATATGTGCTTCCTCGTAATAACCATTTTTCGCCTATATGGTCTATATTAAATATCCATCTTTACCCCCTTTATATATATATATATATATATATATATATATATATATATATATATATATATATATATATAAAAATATGTATATATATATATATATATATATATATATATATATATATAGTATATGGCAGAGAGAAGAGGAAGGGGAGAGAGAGAGAGAGAGAGAGAGAGTATATATATAGAGAGAGAGAGAGGCAGGCAGGCCGGAATGGTGGAAGAGGAGCGGAGCGGTGCTCCTCTCCCTCCCTCCCCCCCCCCCTCTCTCCCCCAACCACTTCCAGCAATGCACCACAGTCGTCTCATATATAGTATATATAGTATATATATAGAAAGAAAGAGAGTATATATATATATATATATATATATATATATATATATATATATATATATATATATATATATATATATAAACAAAAAATTTTTTAAAAAACAATGCGAATTGTTTCTATTTGTACTTCCATGCAAAGCAAGCAGTGAAATATTTAAATCAGTCGAACGTTTCGTTTATAAGGTATATATATATATATATATATATATATATAGAAATATTTATGTCTATATATATGGTATATATATATCTCTCTCTCCCAATGCACAGTCGTCTGCATATATATATATATATATATATTACGTACTCATTTCCTTTTTAATATATAGAAGCTGCTTATAACACAAAAGATTTAAAAATAATTTTATACAACATTAAATCCAATTGAATTGGAAATTCTTCCTCTGCTATGAAGCTTTCGGAATAATTTTTCCCCTTTTCCCCTTTTCCCCAAAATCATCTTTCTTACCTTTTGTGAAATAAAGTTGTTCGAAATAATTACCTTATTTTATGGATCTTTCTACCAAATGGAACGAATATAAGACCAATCATAAAATGGAATAAATGGCAAACGAGGGATATATACGAGTATATATATATATATATATATATATATATATATATATATAGATTTATAGATGTACATATATATATATATATATATATATATTTACATACATACACACATTACTAACATGCATATCGATATTATTTTTTTATTATACATATACCTATTATTATTATTATTACACATAGATCTCATTACATACATACATATTATTATTATTATTATTATTACATCCCCTGAAGATCTATGACTGAAATCATTCAATGGGGATTATTATTACATACATATTACATAGAAAGCATATACATATACATATTATTATTATGACATACATACATATTATTATTACATATCCTCCTGAAGATCTGAAGACTGGAATGACAATTTGACATATATATACATACATATATATTACATATATATATATACATATATTACATATATATATATATATGCATATATATATATATATATATATATATATATATACATATATAACACGTGTGTGTGTAAAATGAATGATATAAAAGAAAAATTTGAAAAGATCTGAAACCGACGAAACCGATGACTAACCGATTGATTACGATAAGTAACAGATGAAGCGATTAGTGGCGCTTTCTGCTTTTCTCTGACCAGGATCTCGAAGGGTTAAAAACTATACCCCAGGGAGAAGTTGCTCAAATTTACGGCGTTTTCAATCCATCCTGTCAGGATCTATCCATCAGAGTTATCCAGACACGTCTCTCAAGCCTCTTATCCTCAGTCTTTTTGTGGTTTCTGAAATGGCAGTTTTATGTTCAGGATAACGTTCCTTTTTTTATTATTATTTTTTTTTCCTTTTTCTTTATCTGTAGTTGCTTAGTTATTAGAATTATTTCTTTCCTTTCGCCCTGTTACCCCCCCTTCCCCTCGTTTATGGGGGGGGGGTCTATAAATGAAAATTCATTTCATTCTTCCTTCCATTTTAAATATTTATTTAGTTTGAAGATTAAGAAAAGAGGAAAGGCTATATTTGAAATTAAGAGTTTGGCGGCTTTATTTTAGAGAATTTGTTTTAATTAATGTCAACTTGGCGTGGGAGATAAAGAACCGCCAATTTCTTCTTTTTCTTTTTCTTCTTCTTCTTCTTCTTCTTCTTTTTTACTTCGACGAAACAATAGATCCAAACTCGTTCTTTAGAAGCGGAAGCGAATAAAAAAGATAAATCCCGACCCGAACAATCACAGTTGTGTTTTAGCCTTTTACGGCAACCTCCCTTTTTATCAAGGTTTCTCTCATAACTCGCGCTTTCAATAGCCGTCTTTTACGAATAGTGCCTTTAAAAAGCCCTCTTGACCAAGACGTACGAGGAGGATTCGAACCCTCATTGCGTCCTGTATAAATAAAGGTCAAAATAAGGTCAGATCACGTTAGAAGAGAGCTTTGCTAATGTGACCTCAAACCATTCTGATGTCACGGGCAGACACATTCGTTACTTTGAGAAGCCAATAAACGGCATCGATGCTTCGTCAAACTGCTATCGCTAAACCCTGTCCTTAACCGTTCACCCCCCCCCCTCCCAGACTCCAAACTATACCCCCCAGTCAAGTCTCCCCTCTCTCCCCTTGACACAGACAGACACAATCCCAGGCCTCATTTTCATTTGAAGGCTTTTGACGGCCTCTTCTCACTAATTCTAAATTGTATAACTCATATTACTTCATATTACTCGTATATCGTAATTTAATTCCTTACTAAATAAAAAAAAATATCCCAAGTAATTTTAATAAATAATAACGGAATCATGATTACAACACGATATATGGCATAAAATACAAACGAATACGATTATTTGATATGTTTATAGAATCAATTTCAATAAAATACTTACAATACAATTTATTTTATTAAAAAATTAATCCGGTTTATAAAGGACTTGTTGTTTATTTAGCGTTTTGTTTATTTATATGCGGCAAATCCTTCGCTTATGACCTCAATTGATAGATCATCTATTGATGATGGTAAGGAAAGACACAAACAAATATAACTGTTAAGTATTAGATAACAACACTTTCATTTATCCACAACTACAAACAAACAAACACAGAAATATTGGACGGACGCACTACATCATCATGCACACGCTATCACGCCTAATACACACTTGATCATATTAGTGATTATTATAGCTCTCTGTCTCTTGTCTCTTCTCTGCTTCCATCTCTCGTCTCTCTCCTCTCTCTCTCTCTCATGTTCTTTCTTTTCGTCTTGTTCTCTTCGCGGGGCTTCTCCGTCTCTCTCTCCTAAAGCAGTCGCAAGTTCTTTTATTTTTCTAGGTTTAATATCCGCAAAATGAAATAATAGTATACTAGAGTACATTTGGGGTGTGTGACAGCAAAATATGATATATTATAGGTTATGATTTAGTTACTGGTTATGTTAGTATAGTGACTATTAGAGAGTTATGTATTAGGGTTACTATAATATACATTTATTTTTTTAATATAGGATACATATTTAAAAGTTGCTTATTTGTCAATAGTTTTATTAGTATTTGAGTTGGTATAAGGTATCATGATTATAATTTTATTGTGGATAATATATATATCTATATATATAGGTAGGTATATAGTAAATTATATATATATATATGATATATAATAGTATTTATTATTATAGTATTATATATATATTATTATATTAGATATATATATAATTATTATATATATAATATAAGTATATATTATATATATAATATATTAATATATATAGAGAGAGAGAGAGTAGAGAGAGAGAGAGACCCAGAGAGAGGGAAGAGAGATAGTAGTGAAGGGATAAATAATACATAGAATGAAATAACAATCGATAGAGAGAGAGAGATAATAATAATAATAATAATAATAATAATAATAATAATAATAATAATAATAATAATAATAATAATAATAATAATAATAATAATAATAATAATAATAATAATAATAATAATAATTATAATAATAATAATAATAATAATCCAACAGTTTTAGTAGTTAGGGATATAAAGAACAAAGAGAAAAGAATTCACAGGAGCAATTTCGTTTTGTGAGTGGTCGGAAATTATGACTTAATACTCACTTATAATTTTAAAAGATTTATGTCACCACTCAAAATAAATTTCTTTTATATTATATATTTGTATTGCCTAAATGTCATCAATTTTCAGATGACTTCATTATTTTAAGCCAAGTTTTAAAGCTCACTATATTTGACCCACCACATAGGCGGGTTCCATCCTTTGCATAAAGTATCATATAACATGCTACAATCTCATCTATCCTTCGTACAAACGTATCATATGCTCCTATAAGATTCATCTTCTATACAAACATAGATTGGTCCCATATCTTCCACCCCCATACAAAAGTACCATATATTCTTATCTCATTCGTCTTCCACACAAATATATGATCTCAAATCATCCATTCTCCACACAAATGTATTCTCTCATCTCACTTGCCTTCCTCCACACAATCATATGATATGCTCCCATATCTTCCATCCCCCTTTACAAAAACATCATATTTTCCAATCTCATCCGTCCTCAACACAAACATATTGCTATGTCAAAGTTCAGAGTTGTTGGCATTATTGTCTTAACCCCTCTATTATCTAACACAAGTTCCTAACTTGTTTAGGTTTGCTTTTCTTGTTTTGGTCTTTAACTCTAATCTCTTCCCCCTCGTTATGAGGTGAGGCAACACAGTATTGTTTCCCTCTTCGTTCAAACGTTTTCTTGAATAAAACTCTCTTAAGAAACCTAATTCCCCTTCGAACATTCCTTTATCATGCTGACTATCCCGTTGCATCTAAAACATTCTTATTTGAACACTTCAACATCTAAGACCTACCTAACTCCATTACTAATTATATATTATATATATATATATATTATATATATATATAGTATATATATATTATATATATATATATATGATATAGGCTAAATAAATAATAATAAAATATATAAATTTAAACCAAAAGATATAAATATTTAATTAAAATATTTAAATATAAGTAATATCATATATATAATATATATATATATATATATATATAAGTATTATATATATATATATATCATTTAGGTTTGCTTTCTTCTGCACCTGTGACCCCCTCAAGATCATAGTACCAACTACCAACTGACTCCTAATTCCAACAACCCCTTTTCGAAACCCTTCAATTTTGAAGACTCCAATTTATAGAGGGGATGAAGATCGAAGCATATAGAAAACCATCTCTTCAGAGGGGGAGTGGTTTAAGGGGGGCCAAAGCACGTTATCAGAGACACAAATCAAGTTTATGGCAAAAGCAACTGTCAAATATCCCTTTTTATCTGAGGGATCCTTGCATCGTAAACTTTCTTTTCCAGCATTTATTTTTCTTTCCTCCCTTCCATCTCGTGTGTGGATCCTTTAAAAAAAATCATAAAGGGAATCCTTCCTCCCCCTCAAACCGGGCCAACCCCCATTCTACTTTCAATGCTTACAAAGAAAATTAAAAATATAAAAAAAAGAAAAGAAAGTGGGAAAAAAACTGGTGAAAATGATTAAAAGAAAGAATAAAGGCTAATTTAAGGTCAAGGGCCAAATCAATAAGAAGGACTCTTTTTCAAAGGAATATCCGGGTAAATATTTTGTTAAGAGATCACCAATAACACCAATGATATGATAGATATTGTCCCATCTTTGTGACATCATTTGCATCAGAACAAGTCTACATCCAGACATGTTTCACTCTCAGAAATAGCTTTGATTCTCATATATATATTATCATTTTATTATATGATTATAGTATATATATAAGTATATATAATTATAATAGTATAATATATATATATATATATATATATTATATTATAGGTATAATATATATATAATATATCGAATATATATCTTTTTTTTATATATAATATATATTATATATAATATATATATTTATGGGCTTGTGTGTGTATGTAAAATGTCATATAAGGTTTCCTGCATCGTAATAAAGTTTTGTATATTAAAATGGAACGAAAATACAAATCCGCAAATTAAGGAGTCCCTAAGGCAATAAATCTGAGTATCGAGTGCTGGAAGAACAACCAATTTCATTATACGCGAGGAGACCTTTGCATTCTTAAATTTCCTTTTTATATGTCCAATATCGAGAGTATTTCAGCTCCTTAATCCCATTCTCCTGCCGCAAACAACCCACTAACACCTTCGGCAACACCTTCGTTCGCCAAAAATGCCTCGTCTAAACAAATAATGAAGCAAATATCAAGTGTAAATTTGCGCCAGTTCATATGCATATTGGGGCCTATCTTCATCGTTTCGATGAGCAGAGCGTTCGTCCCGGAAAACTCTTTCTTTCGACGCTATTCCTACAACCAACAAGATTGCTTTCCGCCTAGATTGCCTTCCTCAGAGCCCCTTGGCGGTGCTAGCACTCCAGTCCTCGTTCATATAAATAATTTGAATGGCATTATAAATTGGACTCACTTCATAAAAGGCACAAGTCGACTTGCCTTGCGTCGGGATTTCGCATTTAGAGAGAGCTACCACATTCCCCTACCCCATTTTACTTCTTCGGGAGCTACCACACTTCCCTTCCTTCTTCGGATTAGACATTGCCTCTTCATCCGAAACTTGGCATTTCACCCATAAAGTTTTTTTCCCCTTTCTTATCCCTCCACTTTTTCTTTGGTTTATTTCCCTCTTGCCACTGGTTTGCCATTGTTTTTACCTTATAAAATAAACAAAAATGTTGCTTCTTTTACAGAGAAAGCGATGCAAATGTCGCGAAACAAAGAATTTAATTATATATATATATATATATATATATATATATTTATATATATATATATATATATGATATCATATATATGTATTATATTGTATTTAATTATATATTATATAATATATATATATATATATATAATATATCAGTTACTTTTGTCTGCATGCCGACCCCTCGCCCCACCCACTTTCATCAAAACGATAATAGGTGACATAAATACTGTTCTTTAGAATTTTCTACATTTACCATAATTATCATTAGACGTGGCAAAAAAGAATTTTTAATTAAAAAATAATAATAATACTGAACACTTGTAAATTGATAGAAATTCATCAATACTAGAGAGAATGCGCTCTCTTCAAGAGATCTATTTTGATTTTGTTGAATTGGGTGAAAGAGTTAATTAATAATAAAAAAAAAAAAAAAAAACAAAAAAAATCTTACGTCATTATCTATTACACCCATCAATTCATCGAGTCATTGATAGCGAAGTTGACGCCCTGGCAATGCTACCCGTTTGGCCGCCCATCCTAAAATAATGGCATATATATTATATTATATAATATATATATAATATATATATAATATATATATATATATATAATTAATATATATATTATATATAATAATTATACAGATATATTATTTTTGGGTATCATATATAGTATAGTATATTTTATATATATATAATATTAGTATATATTTATATATCTATAATATATAAGAATATATATATAGTATATAGTATATAGTATATTAATATATATAGATAATTATATATAATATATAATATATACTATATATAACGTATAATAATCAGCAGAGTATTACTATTTATTATAGCTACAGAATAGAAACTTATATGATATATATATATTATACTGTGGTGAAGTTCGCAAAAACTTATTCACACATGGTTCTCTGCTTTGTCCATAATGGGAGGAGTGCAAGTGCCCGGTTGTCGTCACTCTCCTAATATGGCAACGAAAAAACGAGCTGTCGCCGAACCATTTTCTGAGAACCGTTTAATAAATGTCTGTTTTTTTTTTCATGTATGTTTTTATAGATACTATCAAATAAATGTTCATTGTGATTAAATAGGACAAAAACATAAATTAGAATAAGATAAAAAAACAAGGTAAATTAAATTTAATGTATTATTTCAACTTTTTCACGAATCGACGTTTGGCAGAGCCGAGCAAGGCGACGCTCGGGATACTTTCGATCGAAGTGCAAAAATCCTATATTCAACAAGAAACAGAGAAGACAGTGTTATCAGCAATTGATTCATGTGAGGTTAGGTTATGAAATTTACTTGCATCGTCGTATCAATATAGTTAGGTTGGGTGTTTCTACTGCTCATCGCCTACCATATATGTGTTTTTATGGTGCCCTGTTTACTGCCCTTCTAATTTAAAGGGGTTTATGATATGCTTTTGTTAATGTAATGCACAACAGTTTATTGAAAACGAAACCAAATACGGAATCGAAATTTACCGAAAACATTATTTTTACCCGGCGGCGGGGGCTGCTTTGAACTTTCTTCACTCGGTAGCACTAAAAAGTCCGTTTTATTTCCTGCAATCAAGATCAACATGTTTTTGGCTTACTGCTTTCATAACATTATAATCATCTGATTTATCATCTTGATCCAATAGTGATTAAATTAATTGCTGTTTTATTGATTTAATTGCTATAAATTCTTTTCTATGTGATGTACAAATTTTCTGACCTGGTTTAAAATTCCTCTTCGTCATATCCTTCAGTTGATCAGCGGTTTTCAAATCAATTGATTGTATACTCTCTTATTATTATTATTATTATTATTATTATTATTATTATTATTGTTTTTATTTTTTATTAACATATTTTAATTTATTCACAAGTTCACCTGAGAATTGCTTGCTCATTTTTAAAAAAACGAAGAGAGAAAAAACTAGGAAGGTCCAATAACTTAATACAAGAAAAGAGGAAGAAGAAGAAAAAGAAGAAGAAAAAAGTTGTATTTATATTTATTACAGTAATTAAATACTTTATATTTGCACACGAAACCCTCCTTGAAAGTTCGCACCATCTAAGACATAACGAAAAGAATATGGCTCAATGAATCATGAGTTAAATGGTTATGAAGGCAATTCAGCTGGAATACAAAAGGGTTAATTTAGGCTTGAACAAACTTATGATATACTTTGATGTTAAGCCGAAAGGAGAAAGAGGAGAGCG
>JABUQX010045746.1:35000-37500 GCA_015478945.1 Trachelipus rathkii
TTCTCTCCCCATGTCAACTTCATGCAAATTGATTGTCTTTCAGTGTTTAGGACGTACTTTAATACACCTAACTCCTTTTGAAAATAACCATTGCTCACGGCAATTGTGCAGTTTGTATACTTAAAATTATCCTACTCCTGAGAGAGATATATATATATATATATATATATATATATATATATATATATATATATATATATATATATATATACATATATATATATATATATATATATATAAATATATATGTATATATATGATAAGGGTTCGGTTGTTTTTATGAGAAGTCTTAAAGTTGTGAAATGGCGTGAGGTGGCAATTAATTGTCGGTGGATGTAAGCAGACTGAGTCCTGATGCGCTAGGGTCTTAAATGAGGGTATGTTGTTACCAATGTTAATGTATAGTAGTGAGAGTGATCATGATCTATTATATGTATAGATCTAAAATACAATGTGTTTAGAGGACAATCCTAGGGGTGTGTTAGGTGTGAAAAAACTTATAATAGAATGAACGTAGTTTGAGAGCTGGTGGTGCGAAGAGTAAAACAGAGAGTATCAAATGTGTTTTTGGCCGTTGAGATGGTTTGGTCAGTTGGAA
Source organism: Trachelipus rathkii (assembly GCA_015478945.1). Classification (NCBI taxonomy): domain Eukaryota; kingdom Metazoa; phylum Arthropoda; class Malacostraca; order Isopoda; family Trachelipodidae; genus Trachelipus; species Trachelipus rathkii. The sequence goes on from JABUQX010045746.1 coordinate 35,599, forward strand.
AGACGGATGATGTCGGTTGTCATGATGTGCATAGTGGTGAGTGTGTTGGAAACCAGACTGCTTGGGAGACTAAAAGAAAGCAGATTGGTCAGTAAAAGAATGCCTGGAGGAGAGAAATGTGACTTTGGCAGAGGCGAGAAGAAAGGTGCATAATAGAGTGAATGGTGAAGTTTGTGAGGGGGTATGGCTAGGCTCACCTGGGCCAGGAATGAACCCAGCACTTTAGAGATACGTTATAGTGAGGTCATCGTGATCCTGTAGCTCTAGGTGGATTTTCAGACCACGACGAGCTCAACAAAGGTGGGGCGTGGTATAGCTCTTTTCGATCAAATATTCACACTTCTTCTGCTCGGGGCATGTTACGCCTCCTACCCCTAGTTCTGTGAGAGTATACAGAGTGATATATATATATATATATATATATATATATATATATATATATATATATAGTAGGTATATATATAGTATAGTATATATATAGTATATATATATATATATATATATATATATTGCCTAATTATGAGCGTGTTCTTGAAGTTATTACTTCCTAGATTGGCAATGAGTGTACTTTTAACTACAACAGTGACGTATTTCAACATTCAAATCTCCCCAAAAGAGAGCGTTAGTGTGGTTCTTTCTCTCTCTCTCTCTCTCTCTCTCTCTATATATATATATATATATATATATATATATATATATATATATATATATATATATATATATATATATATATATATATATATATATATATATATATATGTATATAGTATATATATATTATATATAGAGTATGTATATATATATATATATATATATATATATATATATATATATATATATATATATATATATATATATATATATATATATTATCCAAGTCCATTATAACTAAAAGATTTTATTTTTTTTTTTTTTAGTTCATGAAATTAAATACGGGCCTAAACTCAAGTTCACTTTAGAATAACACAAAGATTCGCGCACGAACCTCACGGATATACCTATAGTGAAGTTTATATAATTACAAATAAATCCTCCAATTGAGTATAACGAAATAATAGTCAATATAAGCTCTTTACCGTGTTGCCATTATAACGTCGAAGTAATAAGTAAGTAATAATGGCAATCAAGTAAATATATAATAGACCATGAATCAAGAGGGAAAAGCGCTTTTCCAGCAGTCATCTCGCTCAGCGAAATGGCGCTTATCCATCTCGTAATATAAGTATATATGAAAACGTTCTTTGGCCCGAGAATAGGCTTAGTATTGCCTATTATACTCGACCAAGGTAGTCTATAAACTATAAAGGCTTGTTTAAGTTGATGCAATAACGATACCATTGGCTTTTCATATCAAACACTTGCTTTCAGAATTTTAGATGCAACTAAACGATTTTTATCTTAATAACATCTTAATATATATATATATATATATGATATTATATAAGAGTATATATATAAGAGTTATATAGTTATATATATATATAGTTTTATATATATATATATCTATATATATATATTATATATATATTTATATATATATATATATATATATATATATATATATATATATATATAGGTATAGTATAGGTAGAGAGACAGGTATGATATAGGATGAGGTATATATATATAGTGTTATATATTATATATATATATATATATATATATATATATAATTCATTAAACAAGACAATATTCGATAGACAAGTGCTACGAGAAAGTTAAATGGACAGGTACGACAGCCACAAAACATAAGAGTATTTGGTTTGATTTAAACTATTGAAATAGCTATCCACCATTCACGGGTCGGGAGAGGGGTATGATGGACAGCCCGTATATACAGGGTAATCTTTGTTGTGCATTGGTAATTGATGATCCAAAATTTTACTCAATTTAGTACATTTC
>JABUQX010045746.1:42500-47709 GCA_015478945.1 Trachelipus rathkii
AGACAGAAACATTTATGTTATTTCCGTCCGATCGCAGTTAATATCGAGTCTCGCAGTTTTCGATCATTTGTCAGTAGCGCGTGTAATTCATCACCTGCGATCATTGCGATCTTTGCCCGGTCACCATCTTTCTTTCTTACAATAAATGCGTTTCTTTTTCTTCATTTTTTTGAGGGGAAGGAGGGTCTATTTAAGTAGGATTCATGTTATCTCCAATAATAATGAATACAATACATAATAATAATAATAATAATAATAATAATAATAATAATAATAATAATAATAATAATAATAATAATAATAATAGAATAATAATAATAATAATTTTTCATTTCAAATGTTAAATATAAAAAAAAAGATATATATATATATTTTAATTTTGAACTTAAATATTGAACAAGTTGTTTTTGCAATTAAAAAAGTATTTAAAAATAAATGAAATATTTAAAAATAAAAAAATACTTTTATTTGTAAAATATTGAACAAAATAATAATATTTTTGCAAACAATATTATTCCAAACAATTATACACAGTAGAACATTATGAACATTGAAGTTACACATAACAACTCTATTCCATCGTTTGAAAAAAAAAAAATCAATACATACTAATACATTACCTATAATTATTACACTAAATATAAATTATTTATATACATAAAAAAGCAAATTGTAATTTTCCGATGCACACGCTCAAAATAAAACATATATATTTTTTGTTACTTTTTTTTTTAAACAGTAATTTATTTGTTCTTAAAATGGTCATAAGTTAATAATTTATATATAAAATGTCTTTGTAAAATTTTATATATAAATTTTCCCTTTAAATGTCTATTGTATTTAAGATGACTTATTTAAAAACATAATTCAACGCCTGGAATATAAATAGTCAAGTTTAAGTTTTAAAAACCCATCTAAAATTAATGTTTATAATATATATATATATATATATATATATATATATATATAAATTTATATATATCAGTAATAGCATATATATATATAAATAGTTATATATATAGTATATATATATGTATATATATATATATATATGTTAAGGTTGTTATATGATATATATACAATTTCCTTTATTTATTGTAGATAATTTAGAGGCGAAAAATGCCGAAGCAAAGTAACACCATATTTGAGAGTCATATCTAAAGAAATCGAAATAAACCAAACCAAATCCAATGAGAGCCAACCAACCAACAACCGGCAACGTATAATACGATATGTCATTAGACAAAATGACTGGATAAGAAGACAGTTCAGTCACTCACCTAACACATGTTCATGATATAACCTGGAACTATGGAAAAGTAAAATTGCTCTATATTATTTTGCAATTTAATTTCACTCACACACCTAATACAAGCCACACACACACATACACACACACACACATATATATATAAAGTTGTTATACATATATATATATATATATATATATATATATATATATATAGATATATATATATATATATTGTCACCATTCTGATGTAATTAATAAATAGTATTTATAATTAGAAATTATAAAGATTAAATGCACAACTTTAAGTGGTTTAACAAATTATTTAAGATATATATATATATATATATATATATATATATTATATATAGTTATATATATATAAAGATATATATATGCTATATATATATATATATATTATAAAGAGCATTTCTAAGAACTATGCCCCTTCTCTAGTGGTCTCGTAGCCCCTGGCCCTTTCCACCAGAGGTTATATATTAAGTTATTACATATATATAGAGATATAAAGAGTATATATATATATGAGTATAATATATATATATATATATATATATATATATACATATATATACATATATATATAAATATTAATAATAATATATTAATAATAATAATAATAATAATAATACTAAATAATTAATAATAATAATAATAATAATAATAATAATAATAAGTAATAATAATAATAATAATAATAATAATAATAATAATAATAATAACGAGAAGTGTTAAAGAACCAGAGAGATAAAATTAGATATAGAAGTGAATAAAAACAGAAAGCAATGGCAGTAAAACACAGAAACTAATGCAAACCAAAATTGATTCGAACTTGCACATTCCTCCATGATCATTTTAAAAATAAGAAAAGCAATCTCTACCGCACACACCAGAAAATGAAATGGTGAGAGGCCAGCTTTTCCTGCAATAATAAAAAGTTTAACGTTTTCTGAGAAAACGCACAGATGTTAATGGAGACTTGATATTTTCTTCTTTCTTCTTCTATCACATTACTCAAATGCCATATTACATCAAGAGGCAAACGTAAACAGCAGAATGCCATTTTAGCAATGTATTAACTTTGGGAAAAGGATTGAATTCTGGAAAAGAAAAAGTTATAGTAAAAATAGGAAAAAAAGAAGTATGTGGGGAGAGAGAGAGAGAGAGAGAGAGAGAGAGAGAGAGAGAGAGAGAGAGAGAGAGAGAGAGAGAGAGAGAGAGAGAGAGAGAGAGAGAGAGAGAGAGAGAATATAGAAAATGTTGTTTGTGTGTTATGTGTGTGTATTTGTGAGCTTTGGCAGATGGGGTCAAACAAAGGAGTGATTTAGCAGCTAGAAGGAAAGTGGGAACAAGTTTAGAAGATTGAAGAAAAATATTGACGATAGATGCATGTTAAAATATTTTTTATAAGAATGTATTATAGTTTATATAAGATCAGATATTCTGTTTAACCCCCCACAAATAGTTACCTAACGCACACACACTAACACACATACACACACAGGTTTGGCTCACACACCTACACATCGCGCACACACACAGCGAAGATATATATATATATGTATATATATATATATAAAGAAGATATATATATATATATGGTATAGGTATAAGTTATATAAATATATGATATATATATATATAAGATAATATTGAAGCTCTTATTCAGAACTAAATTAAAAGCATAGTCAAAATAAACCGAAAATTAAAGGTCTTCGCTAATAATCCAGACCATTATATATCATATTTTTTTTCTTTCTTCTTTTAATCAATTAACGGAGGGTTTTTAACGTTTACACATACATTATTAAATACATTCAATTACTGCATTATTTATGTCCTTGATTGTTATATATATATATATAGATTTATATATAGTATATATGAGAAGATATAGTATATATATATATATATATATATATATATATAAAGGAGTATATATATATATATATATATATATATATATATATATATATATATATGGCAGGTATAATTGTGGCTATCTCACGGGCCATTCGCCATTTTGTCTACAGGGAGTCTCCATCCTCCACTCTCCCGACCCGAATTGTGGAAAAATAAACATATGCTTCAAAAAAAAGAAAAGAAGTATCTGGCATTTGGTTTTCACTGAAATTAAGAGTGTTTGTATAATTTAATATATATATATATATATAGCAGTAGAGAGAGAGAGTATATATATATATAAGATATATATATATATATATATATATATATATATATATGTATGTATATGGTAGGTATATATGGACATTTTCTGTTATAAATATGAGTTTGTTGTTTGTTTTTAAATTTTTTTTTTTTATATTGTTAATATATGATACTAAATAAATAATTAAAGTCAATGAAAAACATAAAATAAAATTTAAATATTAAAATTAATTATAAGGTAAGAAAAATAATCATTTTTGTATCAGAGAAAGTTTTTTGGGAATAATTTAAACAAAGGAAGAGGGTCTCTCTAAAATTGTTTTTGGGGTTATTTTTGAACGAAGAAAGAAAGTGTAGCACTGTATTTCTTAATTAAAAATAATTAATACTACAAAATATACAAACACACTGGAAACCAGTCTTCGGTCTATACTAACCCATTATTAACTAATCAATCTAGTCCTATCGTGAATTTAATCCTAACCAATCTAATCAATCGTAACAAAAATAACATCATAAACTAACTCATAACTATCGCAAAACTAAATCTAACCTAGAATCTTAACTCTAATGCAAGATGGACGAAACCAACCCAACTCCATTATCGTAACTCATAATGTAACCTAAGGTTACTGTTATAATTATATATATATATATATAGTAGTGGTATAGAGAGAGAGAGAGAGAGAGAGAGATATATATATATATATGTATATATATATATATATATATAATAGTTTACTTTTGCCTTGTTTAGGTATTTATAAAAGAAAATTCTTTCCCTAAATTTTACGAGTCATACTTATCGGTAACCGCCAAAAAAATCGTAATGATACTTAGCAAAGTACATCATGTTATTAAATATTTACCTAAATATTTAAACTTTTTGATCCTGCTTATTTTAACTTAAATTAATTCGTTAGTATCACATAATAACAATATATAATAAAGAAAAAACAAATAATATTTTATAACATTCATTATATATATATATATATATATATATATATATATATATATATATATATATATATATATATATATATATATATATATATATATATATATATAAGTTATAAAAAAACAGAATTTTTTTTTGAAATAATCATTCAACCATTCGGATACGAAATAACTCCAACATAAAAGTAATGTGAAGAATAATAATAATAATAATAATAATAATAATAATAATAATAATAATAATAATAATAATAATAATAATAATAATAATAATAATAATATTGTAAGAAGAAGTCTAATTACAATAATGATGTAACTTTAAACAAAAATACAGACATTAATAATAATAACATTAATAATAATAATAATAACAATAATAATAATACATAAGACATTAATAATAATTTTGAAAACTGAAGTATATTGGAAGAACTAAAAACTTATTATAAGAATGTTAAAATTCAATATATGTTGTTATATATATTATATATATATAGAGAGAGAGAGAGAGCATATATATATAAGAGCATATATATATATATACATATATATATATATATGTGGCAGAGAGATGGTATAACACACATTAGAGAGAGAGAGAGAGAGAGAGAGAGAGAGAGAGAGAGAGAGAGTATAGAGACAAACTTGTATTGTAAATATATGTTCTAGGTGTATATATAGTAATTACCCTGGTCCACACGAGGTCCACTGAGTATATATATATATATATATATTAGTTGGCGTAATTAGGAAAACAGTGCTCACTGATTAAACGCAAACATAAACACCAACCGGAGTTTGAAACAAAGCAAC
>JABUQX010045747.1:0-13732 GCA_015478945.1 Trachelipus rathkii
AAAAGAGAGAGATGACCGTAGACTTTATATATATATATATATAATATATATATATATATTATATATAATTATATTATATAATATAATATATATATATATATATTATATATATATATAATACTTATATATATATATGCAGCAGATTTCATTTTTTTCGCATCCGCGGATGCGGATGCGGATGTTTGATTTAACATCCGCGATGCGGATGCGGATGCGGAATGTTTAATATATATATTTATATAATATATATATATATATTATATAATATTATATATATATATATATTATATATATATATATATATATATTTATATATATATATATATATATATATATATATATATATATATATATATATATTATATATATATATATATATATATATATATATATATATATATATATATATATATATATTATATATATACTATTATATATATATATCGGTTTTTAGCGCACAATCTATTATATAATTGTTACCAGGGTGCGGGATGGGAACCCACTCAATGGACCCCATCACCTCTTTCCTAACCTCTCGACCTAATGAAAGAGATTTTTACATGGATATATACTTTTTGCACAAGTATTGAAATTCCAAATAATGGGGAAGGTGTGCTTGAGAGCATCAATTTTTCTGACCTTTTCTGCTGAGTAGTATGTTTCTCTTTTCATCATATATTAAGCCCAGCAAAATACACTCTCACTTGGAACACTAGTTGGAGGAACAGGCCAGGTATTTCCTTGCAAGTTTACTTAAGCGTGGGTAAACATTTTTGCATTTTGCTTAATTAACACTCCTCCACCAACTGATAGGATTGTCATTTGATTTGTATCTAGTCGTTTTTCTTGGTGATAGTTTTCATCAATTTGCACTGCATTCTTTGGAAAAAAAAATTAATGCTTGTTTTTTTGGGGGGTTTTCCTGCATCACTACTGGACTGTAGAAATTCTCAGTTAATCTGTTATTGATTTACTTGTAGAAGATGTTGGTTCTGTATATTTCATCTTTTTTCCTTTTTAAATTGGATGGCTAATTAAATAGACTGTTGGATTGAAGTTTCCTTGCAAGTTACTCAAGCGTGGGATAAGCATTTTGATTAACTTCAACCAACTGATTGGATCATCATTTGAATTTAATCGTTTTTTCTTGATGATAGTTTTCAAATCATTTGCACTACAATTTTTGGTAATGCGTGTGTTTTCTTCATAATCTAAACTGGACTGTAGAAAATTCTTCCAGTGAATCGGTTATTGATTTACTTGTAGAATCGTGTTGTTCTGTATATTTTGTTTTTTTTTCCTTTTAATGGGTGGCGAATTATAGACTGTTCGAATTGAAGTTTTTCAACTGTAACACAAAGTTAACGATTTAACTTGTTCTAATATCGTTACAAAAAAACTTGCTTTATAACGGGAAGTCTAAGTAAGTGGCAATAGTATGAAGGTCATTAATTTCCCCACAGAACCAAAGCGTTTATCTACCTCTAGTTTAAATACATCTTTCATTCTTTTTAAACGCGGCGGCCGTCTCATTTTCATTTGAAGATGGTTTATTCAAATGCTTCCTTAGCGTTGAGATTAAATGGAATTACATAAGAGACAGAAGCTGTAGAGGCGCTGATTTTTTGGTAGTTTTTTCAAATGGTTTCATAGCTTATGCAGTGTGATATGATGTCATTCTCCAAAAAATTAATAAGATTGTTAACTTTTGAATACGAACTGGCTTACGAAGCAAGAAGCTCTTTGAGAATACATCTTTCCATCATATGAAGTGTACTATTTCCAGTGAGTTGGAATATCTTTGATAACATTAAGAATATGGAATATCAAGCCGCTTTTGACTTGCCTTCAACTCATTATTATTTTCATTTTTCTTTTTTCAGATCATCTTAAGTATTTTTTTATTATAAATAATTCTTTATCAAATCCTCGCAATAACATCGCGCAACATCCGGCAGGGCAAAGCGGGGATGCGGAATGCGGATGCGGATTTTAATAATGTGCGGATGCTCCGCGGATGCGGATGCGGATGCGGATGTTTACCTGCACACTAATATATATATATATATATATATATATATATATATCTTTATAATAATATATATATATATATATATATATATATATATATATATATATATATATAATATACATTAAAAGGAAAAAAACAAGCAATTTTTAAAAAAAAAATTATTTTAATTATTGATTGTTTTTTATTATTTAGAACTAATTTCATTTTTAATAGTCTTGAAAAAAGTTTTTCCTATAATTGTACTACAGAAAATAACTGGTTTTAAATGTATATAAATTAGACACAATTTTTTTTTTTTATTTCTTAAAGTTAAGTTGCGAAAAAAAATTTCACAAATGTAATTAGTTGTTCCAAACATTGATATTATTCTTAAAATGCTAAATCTTTACAATTGGATAATTCTTTTTGAATTTTTTTAAGCTCAACAGTACTAAGCTGCATACTCTCTCTCTCTCTCTCTTCTCTCTCTCTCTCTCTCTCTCTCTCTCTCTTCTCTCCTCTCCTTCTCTCTTCTCTCTCTCTTCTCTCTCTCTCTCTCCTCTCTTTCTCTCATCTCTCTCTCTTCTCTCTCTCTCTCTCTCTCTCTCTCTCCAAGCTGCGTGCCTGAACCATTAAACGAGTTATTTATAATACAATTATACGAAACAAAGCTATTTCAAAGGTTATTAGTAAAGGAATTGGCTCTAAATAACCAAAAAAAAATTAAAATAGTAAAATAATATTTTATTAAAAAGGAAAAAAAAAACAGATTAAACCCAAAAAAATCCACACAAAAAGCAACAAAAATAGTCCAAAAAGCTTATTTACAACTCTCTCTCTCTCTCTTCTCCTCTCTCTCATCTCTCTCTCCCTACTCATCTCTCTCTCTCTGTCTATACATATATATATTATATATATATATATATATAATATATATATATTATAATATAATATATATATATATATATATATATATTAGTGATGCTGGTAACATCCGTTTTTTCGCATACGCGGATGCGGATGCGGATGCGGATGTTTGATTTTAAAATCCGCGGATGCGGATGCGGATGCGGAGTTTAATAACTATAAATTAGTTATTATATATATATATATAATATATTTTATATATATATTATATATATATATATATATATATATATATATATATATATATATATATATATATATATATATATATATATATATATATATATTCCGGTTTTAGCCACAATCTATTAATATAAGTTGTTACAGGGTGCGGGATGAGGACCCAACTCAATGGACCCCATCAACCTCTTTCCCTAACCTCCGACCTTAATGAAAGAGATTTTACATGGATTATGTACTTTTTGCACTAGTATTGAAATTCAAATATAGGAAGTTTGTGCTTGAGAAACATCAATTTTTCTGGCTTTTTCTGCTGAGAGGTCTGTTTTTCCTCTTTTCATCATATATTAGCCTAGCATTGCTAAATACCTCTCACTTGGAACACTAGTTGGAGGACCGGCCAAGTATTTCCTTGCTAGTTTACTTAAGCGTGGGTAAACATTTTGCATCTTGCTAATTAATACTCCACCAACTGTTAGGATCGTCATTTGATTTGTAACTAGTCGTTTTTTTTCTTGGTGATATTTTTCAATCATTTGCACTGCATCTTTTGGATAATGCGTGTGTTTCTTCATCACCACGGACTGTAGAAATCTTCCAGTGAATCTGTTATTGATTTAGTTGTAGAAGATGTTGGTTCTGTATATTTCATTTTTTTTCCTTTTAATGGATGGTAATTAATAGACTGTTCGGATTGAAGTTTTGCCTTGCAAGTTTACTCAAGGTTGGGAAAACATTTTGCTTAACTTTACGCAACTGATTTGGATCATCATTTTGAATCTAATCGTTTTTTCTTGAGATAGTTTTCATCATTTTTCTTACATCTTTTGGTAATGAGTGGTTTCTTCATCACTACTGGACTGTGAAAATTCTTCCAGTGAAATCTGTTATTTGATTTACTTGTAGAAGGAGTTGGTTCTGTAGATTTTGTTTTTTTTCCTTTTAATGGTTGGCGAATTAATAGACTGTTCGATTAAACGTTTTCAACTGAACACAAGTAACCGATTTAAACTTGTTCTAATATGTTACACAAAAAAACCTTGCTTTATAAATAACGGGAATATAAGTAAGTTCAATAGTATGAAGGTCATTAATTTCCACAGAACCAAGCGTTTTTCTCTAGCTCTAGTTTAAATTACATCTTTCATATCTTTTAAAGCCGTCATCATTTTCATTTGAAGTGGTTCAAAAATGCTTCCTTAGCGTTGAGATTATGGTATTACAATAATAGACCGAAGCTGTAGAGGCGCTGATTTCTTTTGGTAGTCTCTTCCAATGGTTTCAATAGCTTAATGCAGTGTGCTATGATGTCATTTTTCCAAATTAATAAGATTGGTAACTCTTTGGAATACGAACTGGGGTACGAAGCAAGAAGTTCTTTGAGCAATACTTTTTCCATCATATGAAGTGTACTATTCAGCGAGTTGTAAAATGTCTTTGATAACATTAAAGATATGGAATATCAAGCCGTTTTTTGAATTGCCTTCAACTCATTTCATTTTTTTTCTTTTTTCAGATTCATCTTAAGTCATTTTTTAAATTATAAAATTCTTTATCAAATCTCGACAATTAAACATCCGCGCAACATCCGCAGGGCATAGCGCGGATCGGATGCTCCGCGGATGCGGATCTTTAATAATGTGCGGATGCTCCGCGGATGCGGAATGCGGAGCGGATGTTACCTGATCATAATTATAATATTATATATATAATATATATATATTATATATATATATATATATTATATATATATATATATAATATTATATATATATTATAATATATATATATTATATATATTATTTTTAGTACTTAAGTTATTGCAAATTTAAGTTTTCTTTAAATATAAAATTATTCTATGGGTAACTGTTATTGGTTTTATTCATCTTCGCAATTTCGGCGGAGAAGCCCGAGCTGTCACTTTTTATAATTGATTGAAAATAGCATTATTCCTTAATTTTTTTTTATAATAATTTAAAATAGTTCTATATGTATTATGTAATATTTCTTTCATATATATGACTAATTTTTCGAAAAAATCAGAGAATTTTATAGTAACTTTATGAAATTTGTAGAAGTCGTCGTTTCTATAATGATAACTTGGGCTAAGCCCGAGCAGCCCGAGTGCAGGAGTAAATTCATATATAATTATATAATAATACTATATATATATATATACTATATATAATATATTATATATATATATATATATATATATATTATATATATATATATATTATATATATATATATATATAAAATATATAGCGTTGTATTTTTTTTCTCTATCCGCGGATGCGGATGCGGATGCGGATAGTAAAAATCACTATCCTCGGATTGCGGATGCGGATAGCGGATAGTTAAGTTTTTATAGTCTTAGCCACAAGTACTTCATATATATATATATATATATATATATATATATATATATATATATTAATATATATATTATATATATATATTATATAATATATATATAATATATATATATATATATATATATATATATATATATATATATATATATATTATAATACCTGTGTTACCAGATTGCGGAACGTGGACCCCCAACACTTTTGCACCCCACCAATCTCTTTCCCCAGCCTCCACCCATTTGGAAAAGGTTATCATATTATAATAGTACTTGAAATTAACAATTTCAAGGGAGATGTTTTCTTTTTCTTTTTTCTTCGTAAATGAGATACTGCACCGCTGAAAAAGAACAGCTCAATAGCCACACTTGTTGAGGGCAATGCAAAGTAATTTCCTGGCAAATTCTGCAAGATGTGGAAAAGTTTTTACAATTATCACGCCATCAAACCATTGGATCTTTATATCCGATTCCAAGAGTTTTTCGCTTTTTGATAATCTTCCGTTCAATGACAGAGTGTCCTTTGAAACCTCTGAACAAGAACTCATCATCGCTGCTAGAAGCCAAAAGAACGTTCATGGATTCATCAATGGTTTCGCTAACAGATGGTAATATGTTGTCTGTTTCTGGATCTTTTTCCTTTTTATTGGCTTCTGTAATTCTGCTTTATGCAGCATTTTCTTCACAATAGGCACACTAAAATAAATTTACCTCTGTGAAACACTTTGGTTCAAGATTTGGGTTTTGTTCTAGGACCAGAAAAGTTTGTTATTGCAAGATGCGTAATCGTTTTGCAGTTTTTGAAATCTATTACCTATCTCCAGCATAAAGTGTTTCTGTCACCTTTGAAAGTCCCTTACTTTTAATAGCAGTATTTAGCACAGCTTTCATCTTACAACTAGAAAAAAAAAAAAAAAAAAGGAACCCGTCTGACCGACAAACAAGAATTTTCTGAGCGAATAGTCTTCGTTCCTCTTCAAACGGTTTATAGGGAGAGTAATACACATTACCTAAAATCCCCTATTATCATGCACCTGTCAGGCCTTTTCAACCTTTGTGCTTGTTCGAAAGTCATAAGGGAAGACAGCATCATTATTTCTCATCCTCTCCAAGCACGTATAAATTACTATTTCCAACGAGTCTGAACATCTTGCATTACAGAAGTTCAGGAACATTTAGTCTCATAATTCATAAATGAATACTATCGCTATCCGCAACAAAATTCATGCGGATGCGATGCGGCATTGCCGATAGCAGAAAAATTTTCGATGCGGATATCCGCTACAGCCTCTAATATATATATATATATATATATATATATATATTATATATATATATATATATAATATATATATATATTATATATATTATAATATATATATTTATATTATATATATATATATATATTGTATATAATATATATATATATATATATATATATATATATATATATATATACGGTATATATCACTTACTTTTCCGCCCCCTCGCTCCACTCTTATGAGAAGCGGGCGTTCTCAGGGTATTTTGCCACCCAGGCCGGGCCAGCCCGACCCATAGGTCCCCCATGGAAGTTATAGAGCAAATGCGTCTTCCGTTTGTCAATGGAGGTCCGTTCACTAGGTGTCTTGTATCTTGCGTAGTCTGGGAGAGACATTTTTGGCAGTAAGGGGTGGGTGCTTTATTTATTTTAAATTTCTATTCCTGAATGTAGAGTTGGTTACCTAAAGGTAGTCGAGACCATGTTTTGCGGGTTTTATGGTCTAAGAATTGTTCTGTAGGAGATATTTCTGATGAACATGATTTGAGCGTGGTATTTGGGTATGTGGGGATTGCTCCTTAAAGAGTTATTTGTTTGTGGTTATGTTTAATGATAGTATTGTTTGTGGATGGGAAGGGGAGGGGAGTGTTGTAGTTGTTTGAATAATAAGTGGCGGACATTTTTTTATTTCTTTTTGATGTATGTACCTGTTGAAATGTCTGGTGTAAAGGATGTTCTAAGACAAGAGATTTATTGTATAATTGACAACCAGTCATGTCTAAGTGGTCTTTATGAGGAGATTTTTTATTTTTATTTTTGTTTGTAGGGGATGAATGGGTGTAGAGGAAAGGCAGCCTATTATTATTCTGAGGACTTTGTTTTGTATGGTTTCCAGTTTTTTTTATGTTGGATTATGATAGTCTCAGGATCCATGATTGTGCTGCGTAATTCAATAGGGAGTGGATATATTGTATCTAAGCTATTGATAGAGTTTCTTACTGTTAGCTGAAGTTGGTACCAGTAAGGGCTTTAGCCCATTTAGTTTATACATGGCTCTTGAAGCGATATTGTTAATATGTGGAGTGAATGCCTTGTGGTTACGAATGTCAATCCAAAGATGGTGTGGTCTGTTTTTTAGATTGATTGTTGGGTGAATTTTGAATTCTCTTCTGTCTGGGATGGGTAACGTAATTGTGGATTTTTTTTGGTTAAGCAGTCATTCTGTTTATTGTTAGCCATTGTTCAAGTTGTGTAATATATTTTTGAAGGTGTCGGGTGGCGTTGTGCACAGAGGAGCTTTGAGGAGTGATGGTTAAATTATCGACAGAGCTGTTGATTTTTATTGAAGGAGATATGGGATTAGGTAGGTTATCCATGAAGAGGTTAAAGAGGGTTTGTGAAAGAATAGCTCCTTAGATGACTGTTGTATATATATATATATATATATATATATATATATATGATATACCTAGTGGATATATAATATATATATATATATATATATATATATATTATATATTAATATATACTATAATATAATATATATATGGGAAGTGGATGCCCTAGTGGATAAGGCGACCGGTTACTGTTAACTCAGCGACGCGGAGTCCAGTGTTTCGAATCCCGCTGATGGATGGCCTAGTGGATAAGGCGACCGGTTACTGTTACTCAGCGACGCGGAGTCCAGGTTTGAATCCCGCTGAAGAGTAAAATCTCCTTTGATTCATTTAAGTCTTTGGGGGCTGGCCTTTGAGTACTAAGGAGATTTTTACTCTCCATCAGCGGGATTCGAAACACTGGACTCCGCGTCGCTGAGTTAACAGTAACCGGTCGCCTTATCCACTAGGCCATCCAAAGACTTAAATGAGTCAAAGGAGATTTTTACTCTCCATTCAGCGGGATTCGAAACACTGGACTCCGCGTGCTGAGTTAACAGTAACCGGGAGCTTTATCCACTAAGCCATCCACGTTTCCCAGTCATCCACGTTATATATATACCTATATACTATATATATATATATATATATATATATATATATTATATAATATATAATAATAATATCTATATATATATATATATATATATATATAATATATATATGTTACGAGGTGCTTGTCACTGAAGAGTGGTGTTTATAGTGTTCCGAGTAACAATATTTTCTGTATTTTGCTAGTAAACGCCGGAACTACTGTGATCAATAATGTCATTGTATAAATGGTCATCATATATATATATATATTATATAATATATAATATATATATTATATATATATATATAATTATATATATATATATATATATATTACTATATATATATATTATATTTTATAATATATATATATATATATATATATATTATATATATAATATATATATATATATATATATATATATATATATATATTATATGGTATATATATATATATATAATTATAAGTAATAACTCGTATTTATACTGTCCAAAAAATTAATCAAGCATTGAAGTCAAATTAATAGTATAAAATACATTATTTTATACATCCCCATTTTATAGCTGCGAACTTGAGATGTGGCAAAAATTGTCATGTGTGCAGAAACGAATGCGGATGTAGATTTCATTTCTAATGCGGATGTGGATATCAATTCTAATGCGGATGTGACATGCATCAGTAATATATATATATATATATAATATATAATATAATATATATATATATATATATATATATTTATTTTACGAGGTGCGTGTCAAAAAAAAAGATATTTATCCATAAGCCATCCACGTATATATATATATATATATATATATATATATATATATATATAAGATTTATGTTACGAGGTGCTTGTCACTGAAGAGTGGTGTTTATAGTGTTTCGAGTAACAATATTTTCTGTATTTTGATTTATGAGTTCCTTTGGCTATGAAAAAGGCTATTAAAGATATCGTTTATTTTCTGTTAACATTAATTTGTAGTTTTTTATGTAAATTTTGTGCAGTTTATTGCGATATATTCCCTTTAAAAGATGAAAGAGAGATTAAAATGTTCGTTAAGTCGTTATTTTGAATAATTCTTTATTCTTTTTGACAAAAAATGTCTATTTCATAAACAAGTTCTATTCTTTGTTAAAAATCTTCTTCAATATTCTTTCTAATTTCATTTCATAAAATGTCTATTTTATAGACAAATTCCTTTGTTTAAAATCTTCGTAATGTTCAATAATTCTTTATAATTTTAGATAAAAATGTTTATTACATAGACAGGTCCTATTCTTTGTTAAAAATCTTTATATTCAATAATTCTTTATAATTTGAAACAAAAATGTCTATTTTATAGATAAATTCCTTTCTTTGTTTAAAATCTTCGTAATATTCAATAGTTGTCTGTAATTTCAGACAAAAATGTCCATTTCTTAGGCAAGATCCATTCTTTGTTAAAAATCTTTGTAATTAATGTTCAATAATTTCAGACAAAAAATGTCTATTTGATAGACAAGCTCCTTTCTGTATTAAGTATCTTTTTAATTTTTATTCAATAATTCCCTATAATTTAACATAAAAATTTAAATATACTTCATTGGCAAGTTCTTCTCTTTGTTAAAAATATTTGTAACATTTAGTTGTTCTTTTTCATTTCAGACAAAAAATGTCTATTATAAACAAGTTCTATTCTTTGCAAAAGAAAAAAAAAATCTTCATAATATTCAATATTTCTTCATAATATCAGGCAAAAACATCTATTCAAAGACATGTTTCTTTCTTTCTTTCTTTTTCTTTCTTTCTTTCTTTCTCTCTTTCTTTCTTTCTTTTTTTCTTTCTTTTCCTTTCTTTTCCTTTCTTTCTCGTTCTTTCTTTCTTTTTTTCTTTCTTTTCCTTTCTTTTCCTTTCTTTCTTTCTTTCTTTCTTTCTTTCTTTCTTTCTTTCTTTTTTTTTCTTTTCCTTTCTTTTCCTTTCTTTCGTTCTTTCTTTTTTTCTTTCTTTTTTTCTTTCTTATTTTCTTTCTTTCATTCTCTTCTTTTTCTTTTTTTTTCTTTCTTCGTTATTGAATAATGTTTCAAAGCCTATTTAAAAGTCATATAGCGACATTATAAAGACATAACAAGAAATAAAGACAAAGGACGATAATGACTTTACCGACCTTAGAAAGACGTCAAAGTAACGTCTTTATCTTTGAAGACGTAAATTTTGATTAGATTTCTCTTTTCTTAAACTTTCAAATTAAAATTCGTTCTTCTTACAGAGCAAATATTAATAACAAATATTAATTGATTAGTTTTGTTTGTATATTTTGCCTGTCTTTGTTTGTTTATGTCTTTGTTCTTTGTCTATCTATCTATCTATCTATTGATTTTGCTTTGTCTAAGCACTATTAATTCTATCTATTCTAATATATTCTATGCTATCTATAATCGATCTTACGGGATCGATCTACTCCTCTATCTACTTAAATTATATCTATACTATCTACTTCTATTTGTCCGTCGTCTTTATATCTATCCATCTATTTGCCTGTCTATTTTTGTTTACGTTCAAGTTTTCCTTCACTTCTTATGCTACGGCAGCAAGAACTTTTTTGTATAAATATCGTATTACTCTAAGTGCAATATTTATATATAATAATATTTAATATGTATAAATATCAGAGGATGAGAATAGTGAACCTATTGATCCCTTTTTCCTGAACCCGTCGACGCTTTAACCTAAGCTCTTCAATATCTAGAAGTACTTTTATCATAATTCATATACTTATCATGAGTATCTTATCTCTAGTAAAAATTGACATTTATGGATAAAGGTAGTTAACTATAGTGGGATGTTTGATAGTTTCATCACTTACATATTGATTCCGTATTGCATTCATTTATTCTTCTTGAACTTCCTTGGTCATAACTCTTAAATTACATAAATATGGGCCACTTATTGCATAAGTGCACATTATAAGTACTTTTGCACTGTTGATAGTTTAAGTAGTCGCGCTCTTGTACTAGTTTTTGTTAAGCTTACGCTACACTGTAGAATTCAGGCATACAAAAGCGAAAACAAACCATCGAAAGCACTTTTACTTATAAAATTTTCAGAAGGCAATTTAGAATATCTTATTCCTAGTAGAAATTTTTTTTTTTTTTTTGATATTTACTTTGAGAACTAATATTTAATTAGAGAAGATATATGGATGAAGAAGATGATTTTCTGAATTGGCCTTCTTCTTTGCGAGTCATTTTCAATTCCATGATGTTCTCTCTTTTCATTATTTCAATGAAATCGATTTAAAATATGCTATTAACAAAGAACATCATAATATCAGAATGTTATGATAGGGATATACGTGGTTATGTATAATGTGACAGAGAATGCGTCAAGTCGTAGCCGGCATGGGTAAGGTTGGTTATTGGTTAGGTTAGAACTGTTGAATTTATTTAGAATAAATGTTTCCTAAATTATGCTTCATGGTGCAGGTTAAAACACTTTCGAAGTTTGCAATTGCATTTTGTGATGTGGAAGTCTCAAAGTCTGAAACTTGTAGAGAGGACTGATGTCAGCTACAGAGAGTCACATTCATAACTTTGTCAGTTTCAAAATTTTCTGACTCCAACGTCTCTGATCTGAATGGCTACGGCGAGACTTCCGATTCCCGACTGATCACCCGACGTGGTGAGGCCGACTGTCCGACTGCCGACTGTTCGCGACTTCCGACTCCTACTCTGACTCCTACTCCGACTCCGACTTCCCGAACTCGAACTCGACTCCGACTTTCGGCGATTGTGTCGACTACAACTCCGATACCCGTACTGCTCACTCTACTTCCTACTCCTACTTGTTTCCGACTGGTCCGCTTCTTGCACAGAACTAGGATGTCGACTTGTGCGACTCGACTCCGACTGCCGACTTCCGACTTCCGACTCTACTCTCTTCAAAATTAAATATTTTTAAACATATACACAAATATATATTACTAGATATATATATATTATATATTATCTTATAGTATGGTGATATATATATATATACCTGAGGTAATGGTATATATATATATAAGTTAAATACATATAGAAGAAGTTATTATATATATTATTATATATATATGCGAAGAATAATAAATATACTAATTATATATATATATATATATTAGAGAGAGAGAGAGAGAGAGAGAGAGAGAGAGAGAGAGAGAGAGAGAGAAGCGCAAAAAGTAAGTTTAGTGAAGTTGTCCTTCCGAGCGTAAAGTTTAATATTGGCTTTTTGACTAAAACACGGAAAAATGAAAAAAAAAATGAAAACTCATATATTTCAAAGACAAAAATTTATGCACACATGAATTCAGCCTTTTTTATTCACCCGAGATTTACACACAAACACACATATGTACATATTGTGTTGTGCGTCGGAGTGGTTTATTGTATTTACCGAAATATTTTCATTTAAAATCTCATGATGCATAGCGATACAAGTAATAATAGAATATATTAAATTATGCGGGCAATGTTTTCCATGGTTTGAATTAAGGTTAGAGAAGGAACGCATTTTTCCGCACCGCATCGCACCGCACCGCACCGGACATAAATTTTCCAACCATACCTCACAAGCACTGCAATCGTGCAATAACACCGCACCGCAACTCAGCAAAGTCCTAAAAACAGTAAAAGTTCACCGCAACCATACTTTTTATAACTGCACAATGAAATTGTGTACTAAAATCAACCTTCAACTAACCATGGAAAAAAATAGTTCACCACAAAGCAACCTCTTATTACAACCACACCGTACAGGCACAGCAATGCACTTCGCCAAACCGAACAGGTACTGCACTTGGAAACCGTGTATCAGTGCCATACAATTATTATTATAATTACGTATAAGTAAGTGTACCGTACAATTATTATTATAAAATCGCACCACACCTGAAGGATGTGCGAAAGCACAGCATCGTATCTCACTATGAGCAAAATACATTTGCATCGGTGCATCGGTGCATCGGTGCATCGGTCGCATCGGTCAACCCGGGTTT
>JABUQX010045748.1:0-20000 GCA_015478945.1 Trachelipus rathkii
CCAAATATTGTGCGTTTGCCTAGGGAAAATGATGCACGGATCAGGTTCTCTTGCAACAGACCATCTATCTAGCAACGCCTCATACTTACAACTCTAGTAGTATATACATACTACTCACTACCACCAGCCTATATCATTATATATATATAATAATACATATATATTAATATCATATATATATATATATATATATCATATACTCTATAATATATATATATATATATATATATACTTAATATCATATATAGCAGAGAGAGAGAGAGGAGACATGACAGAAAAAATGAAAAAAAAATAAACGTGAGAATACTCCAGTACGGAAGTCATGATGAAGATTTATCGAAAAAACACATCCATGCAGAAATGCACATGAATGACTGAATGAATGAATGGGAGCAGATGGAAGTGAAAACGGTATGTGGAGGCAAGAAATGATGGAGAGAGAGAGAACAGAGATCGAAGAGCAAGACAGACCGAGAGACGATGAGATCGAGAGAGAGAGCAGAGAGAGAGAGACGGAGAGAACGAGAGAGAGAGAGAAGAGAGAGATATTTATAATGAAACTCTATTACATTTTCATGTTTTCCTTTTTTATTCTTATTCTGACATTGGCGTGTAAGTAAAAATTCTTTTAGACTACAGTACTCTATCCAAACGAGTAAACACAACAACAAAAAAAAAAAAAACTAAGAAAAAAACACACTTAATTTACAATACATTCGGCCAATCCGAGAAAAATTGTCTCAAGAACAGTTTGCAAGTTCCAATATACGTCACAGAGCAGCAACATTTGGCTTTTATTGTTGTAGCAAATTTGTACATAATTGCTGCGTCATATTCACAAATAGAAAAAATTGGTTTCA
Organism: Trachelipus rathkii; assembly: GCA_015478945.1. Taxonomy (NCBI): domain Eukaryota; kingdom Metazoa; phylum Arthropoda; class Malacostraca; order Isopoda; family Trachelipodidae; genus Trachelipus; species Trachelipus rathkii. The sequence goes on from JABUQX010045748.1 coordinate 861, forward strand.
TGTAATCTTAGATTACTCTATATATATATATATATATATAATATATATAATATATATATATATATATATATATATATATACAATATATAATATATATATAAATATATATAATATACTAATATATTATATATATATATAGGCAGCATCCCGAAGAGGCCAGGCATGTAACTAGAAAACTATAACTATAACATCTACAGGAAAATAAAAAACATTTTTGATTTCAGCAAGTAATTTCATCGATGAAACTAAAAAAAATTATTTTGATTCTGAATATTTATTAATAAGCACTTAAATATTAGTCTATAATCTTAGATTGGCAGTGTACGCTGTGATTGGCATTGAATTTCTGCAGTAATTCACGAGACAAGAAGTTATCAAATGTATTTTATTTTTACGCTTGGAGAAAATTGCATTTTTCTTTTTATATCCTCTTTAGGGGGTTCGAGCCGACAAAGGGACAGAGCCGTCGTCCCGCGGTAGGCCGAGAAACCCCGACTCAGTCCATCTTTAAGTTTACCCGTGGGTATTCTTTAGTTAAAAAAAAAATTCAACATTAATGGCAGCTTTGCGCGCTTCTCGGTACTTCGAGCTACTTCGTTATTCTCAAAAAACGATGCTTATATTCATCCAGCTTTCCATCATTTAAAAAAATTTAATTTTTCAAAAGCGTTATTTTTATTTATTTTTTATAAAAAACATGGATTAAAAATGTCTCCTGATTTAATAAAATGTTTTTATTTTCTGTAGCTGTTATAGTTTTTAGTTACATGCCTGGCCTCTCCGGGTGCTGACCATATAAATATATATATATATATATATATAATATATATATATATACTATATATATATATATATATATATATATATATATATATATATATATATATATATAATATACTATAATATATATATATATATATAATATATATATATATATTATATAATATATATATATATATATATATCATATGAAATTGTTTTAGGAAATGTAAAAACTATGCTGAAAACTATATTTAGCTATTCCAAACTCGTGGATTTGCAATGACGTCGAAACACTTATAATTAAAAACATAACACAATAACATCCGACTTACCAATGCATAAACTAGCATTTTAAAACCTCGAGTATTTTTGTAAATGTTGATTGCTGCCAGACATAACAAAAGAAATAAAAAAAAATGTATGGTTGCAGAGCATATGTCCATGGGGACTCTGCACACTTTGCCCTTATATGTGAGTAGTGGATTAAAATTTAAATATTTAAGTCAAAACAAACACCTTTTTATACTTCGTAGTTGACGTTACTTGTCTATCGCGTGTTTTCCCCGCACTTCATTATCGAACGTGTACATTGAACATGTCTTGAGAATTTAAAAATCAAGCTACCCTTTACCGAAAACAACTGTCCTATTCTACGATACAGTGCATTGAATGCTTATAGCGTAATATGTGATGGACACTACGTCTCTCTTGCTATCACATTACAAAACATACAGCACAAGTATCTTTACATCTACACCACTCCATTAAAAAAATGACTACCATTTTACATCTTTTATTTTCAAAATTTCTGGATAAGTTTTGCTTTATCAGTAGTAATTCAAATGGCAGACATTTTTCTTCGTAGATGAAACATATAAGTACAACTATATATATATATATATATATAATATATATATATATAATATATATATATATATACTATATATACATATTATACATATTATATATATATATATATTATATACCACTATACTACTATATATATATATATATAGATATATATCATATATCATATATAAATACTATATATTATATATATTATTATTATATATATATATATATATTATATATATATATATATATATAAATATATAAATACATATAATATATATACTATATATATATATATATATATATATATATTTATATATATAAATTTTGTTGGATAGGTTCATTAAGAGCATCGAAATCACCAATTCATAATATTACGGATTGTGACCCTATTAAGCATTAACTATTATTATTATTAATATATATTATTATTATTTTATTTTATTATTAATTATCGTTAATATGAGGTATTAGTCATTTTATTTTTTTAACATTTAGTTATTTTTTTTTAATTATCTATTATTATTATTATTATTATTATTATTATTATTATTATTATTATTATTATTATTATTATTATTATTATTATTATTATTATTATTATTATTATTATTATTATATTATTATTATTATTATTATTATATTATTATTATTATTATTATTATTATTATTATTATTATTATTATTTATTCTAAGGTTGTTGCAGGCTTATACTTGAAGCTAGTCGCTTCCCGATCCTTGTGCTGCATTATTTGTTAAGTAAGCGTATTTTTTATGGTTTAAGAGGTGAGACTTATTTTCCTTACCGTTTCATTGATATTTCTCGTATCCGTATTTACGACCTTACGTATGTATTAATCGAAAATAGATTGGGACGCATATTGCCTAAATGTTCACGTCACATTCTCAAAATGTTACGTTATATTTTCAATGATTTTCGTTTTCATCAAATATTTAGTAAATTTTTGTGCATTATTAAATAAAAAGAAATATGATTCAGTTAGACAATTACATATGAAATGAATTTTGTAAAAATTTTTGAGTTTCCATAATTTTTTTTTTATTCTGCAGCATTCATTTTCTATTAAAGTTAATAAATAGGTTAATTTTTTTTTTAATATGTCAAAATGCTGAGGCTCTTTAAAAGCTTGAAGTGCTGATTACAGAAGAAAGCTGATTTACCATATCTGAAATCGTCCAAATTAAACTTATCAATCTCATAATCTTAGCTAAAAGTTTTTGTATCATGATATAATTATAATGAAGAGATAATGAATTTCCCTTCATTATGATACTTTATTATGTATATTATTATGCATATTTGTTTATGCTTTGCACTTTCCTAGATGGTTAGAAGATTTCAAAAAACTGGTGTCCCAAATAAAGTAAATATTAATGTATTGAGGCCCAAATCGATTAATTAGCTCTGATATTTATTTGGATATTATGAATAGGATTTTGATGGAAAATGTGGATGGATTTGATTAAGTGAGGCTGAAAGAAGTTCTTCTATTGGAGCAAGGAAAGAAGGAATAAATTAGCTGAAAAGGAGAATAAGAGTAAGAAACCTTATTTAAATTTTTTTAATAACTTTTTATTAATCAACCTCTTTATCTCCTGTTAGATAGTTATTTTCAATTTTTTCTCCCTCACCTTTCTACAATTTTATTTTTCCAACTGACCTCTTATAGAACAAACTCACTAGAAAAAATGGTAATAGCTTCTTTCTACGACTAATGTTGTAGGGATTGGACATCCTAATTTATTTTACTGCAGTACCTCCATTCTCCTATCTCTCAAATTTTCTTTCTGTTTTCATTTTTTATTGCTCGATTTATTGTTAACTCAACGAAAGTCTCAATCTGGATTAAATATTATTTCATTGTTCTTAGCCCACCAAATGAGGGAATGCTATACAACAAAACTCTCAGGACTCAACACATTTAAGATGAGAGAAAGATGGAATTATAAAAAGAATAATAAGAAAGCCCCTTAAATTGTTTAAATAAAATAGAGAATTATATATTCTTTAACATAATTTCTTTGAATAATACGGAATAATTTTTTTTTTGAATAAAATAGAGAATTATATATTCTTTAAAATAATTTCTTTGAATAATACGGAACTAATCTATGTTATTTGACTTGCGTTACAAAGGCACTTAGAGAGATCCTCCTACCCCCACTGACAGTGATACAGATATAATTTAATTTCTCAGTTATAATTTAAGATAATTGAGTTATTTCACGTTTTCATTGAATACAAAGAATCGGTACGTTTCTCGTTGCCGATTCTGTAGATTATTTCAAATGTGGTAATTATGACATTCCGCAATTCCTTGTTGTATTTTTTTATTATTTTGCATCCGCTATTTACTTTGGATTTTATGGTAGTCGTGCTCTGTTCTTTCATTTTACTTTTTTGTGTGTGTGTCGTTGTGTGTTGTGTGTGTGTGTATATGCTGTTTGTGTGTGTGATGTGTTGTTGGTGTGGTTGTTGTGTGGTTTTTTTGTTTTTTTATTTTTTTGTGTGTGTGTGTGTTGTGAGAGAGAGAGAGAGTAGAATGAGTGAAGAGAGTACGAGAGAGAGAGGAGAGAGTAGACTGAGTAATGACGTGATTTAAACGGTGAAGACTAAATTAAAAATTGGCCAAAGCTTTTTCATTCTTTTATAATCTCATTTATTTTAATTGTACTTTATTTTCTATGAAAATTAATATTACTTTCCAAAAGAAGAGCTTAACTCTCTCTCTCTCTCTCTTCTGATTTCTTTCTCTTTCTCTTTATCTCTTTCTCTCTCTTTTTCTTTGTCTCTCTCTCCTCGTATATATATATTTATATATATATATTATATATATATTTATATTATTTATTATTATTATATATCTAAACTATATTATATTATATTTTATCATATTATTATTATTATTTTTACTTTGAGCATGCGGAGCATGTTAAGCTGTACGTAGCTGCCTCTATCGTATTCTGTTTTGTTTTTTTGTGGTTGGTTGGGTCGGTGGGTTTGTCTACATTGATTAACTCAATTAATCTTAAAGATTTTAAAGATGGTGTTTAAAATCTGGAAGGTTCCTAAACTTGAAAATGTTGAATCTTTACAGAGAGTGCCTAGAGAGAGAGTATGGAGAGTAGAGAGATGTGTATTGTATGGGAGTAGAGAGATTGAGTATGGAGGGATGTAGAGAGACGAGAGAGATGAGGAGAGAGGAGAGAGTATGAGAGAGAGAGTTATTTGTATGTCAGTTAGTCGGCTAGTGTGTTAGTAAGTCGAGAGAGGAAGAGAGAAGTATGTATTGAAGAGTAGAGCAATGTTTTGGCGGAGAGGCAGTAGTAGAGAGGAGAGAGAAGAGAGAAGTTCTCTTGTATTGGAGAAATTATGATACAGAAGTAGAAGGGAAGCAGCGCATCTGTGATTGAGTTTATCTAGGGGGTCAAAGTGTATTTTTTTAGCGCAGCCTTTGTTTTTTTTCTTCTTTGTACACGGAATGAAGGTTTGAGGTTGGTGGTGAACCCCTTTTAGATGGTGAGGGCATTTTTTCTTTCTAGGTTTGTCTTTTGCTTTATTCTTATTTTTGGCTATATTTTTATTCATATGGATTAGCTTATTTTGCGAAAAGATTTAGATCTCCGTAAAGAACTGTAAATTTATATGAGTATTATGATATATATATATTTATATAATTTATATATATATATATATTATTAGTATATATTATTTATATATTTTTTTATTTATTATTTTTATTATTTATATTTTTATCTATATTATTGATATTATATTTTAGATATGTTTATTAATTTTTTAATTTATTATTATTATCTTTTTTGGTATTAATATTGGAGTTTATTGGGGTATATGTATTTTTTTTGTATTTTTTTACTTTGTTGGTATTTTTTTTTATATTCATTAATGGGTTTATATTTTAATTTTTTCTAGTTTTAAATTTTATTCTTTGCTTAATTTGATATATAATTTTTCGACTATGTGTTTATATATTTGTGTTTTGCTGTAATTTTAGTGTTTGTGTTTTTAATTATGTTTTTATCCTTAGTCTTTAGTGTTTTAGTGTGTTTTTATTTTGTTTTATGTTATATGCTATTGTTTATAAGTTAGGATTTAGTTTTTTCATTTATATTTTCTATATTTGTTTTATGATTGAGTTTTATTTATAGTGTAATTATTTATATATTTTATGTATTTATATTTATTTTTGAGTCTGTTTTTTTTAGTGTATTTATTATTTTTTATTATAGTGTAGTAATTTTATTATTTTTTTATTATATATTATTATATAGATATTCTTTATTGTATATTATTATATGTTATTTATTATTTTATTATAATATATTATATATTATTATTTTTTAAATATATACCGAATGATATATACTTGTAGAGAATTGTTTAGTGTTAGTTGAGTTAGTTTAGTGAAGTAATGGTTAGTTAGTTTTTTTTATTGTTAGTTTTTATTAAAATGATAAAATAATTTGTTTTATATTTTTTAGATACCGGTCAGTTGGTCAGTAGGTCGATTTACAACTGAGCTTAATAATTTGTTTGAAAATGTTAAAAGTTTTAAGTGGAAATTAAGTAGTTGTTGGATAATAATGTTTACATGGACTTTATCAGCCAGAAAAAAGGGGTCATATTAAGGTATTTTTTAATGACTAGATGTGTTTAGAAATTAAACAAAGAAAAATGGGACTGTGGGGAAAGACTAGTCGCACAATTTTTTCTGGCGTCTACTGCGGGAGTTGTTGTAGGTAATACATACAATTTGTACTATAAAGAGCATGTTGTCCGTTGCTTCTCTAGCGTTTGTGTATAGTAGAAAATATTATTTTGGTATATATATAGTGGTCTTTTACGGTTCTCGGAAAGTTGATTGATAATGATATCAGTGAAAGAGTAGGAGAATTATAAGTATGAAATATAATCTTATTATTTTTATTCTCTTTTAAGGAGGTAGAATCGTTGTTGGTGAAATCATCTTATAATGATATTGTCTGTGTATAGTCCACACTATAGGTTACGGATTTACGCTTATTTCGGACTATTGTGAGAGGAAAGGTCAATTCTCTGAGTGTTCCGTGGATGGTGTGTTTGATTTGCACCTTTTGTTGTTTCATACATTTATCATGCCAACATTCGCGGTTAAGAATGCTTCTTTATAATTATGGATTCAGATCCGGTGAACAACTTTTTGGTTTTTTTCCGTTAATTAAGTTTATTAAGGATGATTTTGTGAATTGTGGTTTTATTATTTTATCATATGGTAAACAAAGGTTTGAATTTGTCTTTGATCGGAAGATGTTGGAGGCTGACATGATGTTTATTGGTCTATTAATATGGAGATTTAGGCTTTTATATAGTGAGTTGAGATCATTTGGAGTTTGGGCTCCCGGGTTAAAAACCAACAACTGGAGTGTTAGTGTGGTTACTTCTATTTTGCATTGGTGTAATTATTTGGTTTAGAACATACTTTGAGGTGTGGGATTTTGCCTTGCATTTTCATTGGAGCCTCTTCTCTAGCATTAGCTATTTATTGCAGAATATAGGTCTACAATTTTTCTCTATCAACATTTTAATTTATTATTATTATTTCTATATATTGTGTTCTTGGTTCCTCCGCCATTTTGAGTATATAGGAGGATGGAATGGCAGATGAATACTTGAGCAAATTAAGGGAGACACATGTTTGGATTAGGACATAAACGCCAGAGATGTTCACCTATATTTGATTGTTTCAAGGGACTTGGAACCGATGGCCGTTTTACTTACATATGGAGCTAGCACAGGAGCAACTAGAAAAAAAAATCTTTATTGATAGAATTGTTTCAATTTCTATAAGTTTATCGTGAATGTCAGACTCTTGCTTTAATTTGAGTAGGGTAGATAATTATGGATAGGGTAAGTTTCTGATGGTTAGAGTGGTCTCGCATAACGGGGTTCTGCTAGTATTAACTGTATTTAAGTTATTGAGGTATTCATCCTACGGTTATAGAGCATTTCTACCCATTCTTATCTTATAGACTGAGGTAGGGGTTAATATGTCTTAGAGTAGGTTTCCCGGCGTTTCATATTTTTTTTGCTTTTATGGTGATGAGTGAGCATATGATTTTTCGTTCATTGTCATTGTAATGGAAATGTTTTTCATGGTTTGTGGATTAGGTGATTTAGACAATAGCAGGAGAATCGAACAGTTTTCAGGAGGTGTTTGGATGGGTAAGCTGCTTATGACAAGATATAAGTTTTGAGGATTTTCCTTGAAAGGATTAAACAGATCTTATTACTGATAGCTTTTTTTTCGGTTCTGTGTTTTTAGTTTTATTTAGTTTTCTTAGCTCATGGAGAGAAGAAGTTATTGATTATGTATTATGATTTTTTATATGTTATTATTATTATTATGGTAGTTAGTATTATTTATTATTCTTATTATTTATTGATTTTAGTGTTATATTATTATTATTTTATTTATGTATTATTATTATTATCAATTATGTATATATATATTATTATTATATATAGCTATGTATATAATATTAATATATTTTTTTTTAATTTTATATATTGTTTTTTTTGTTATTATTATATTAATAGTTTTATTATTATTGGTATTTTAGTTTATTATTTATTTTATTTTAATTGAGCTATTTTATATGTATTGAGGTCATCAGCTTGTATTTATTTTTGTTTATAATTTATTAATGTTGCCATTTCATACCTTTTTTTTTTAGTAAATAGAGGTCCAGAGTTACCTCATCTAAAATATAATTTTGATCCTTTTGCTGAATATCTTTCTATTATTTTTTTTTTTTAGGTATCTTTTTTTTTTTTTTTTGATACCGATACCGATACCGATACGAAGAAAAATGGCCGATTATATTCCGATAGCTATTTATATTAATATAATAATATACACAGTAAATAAGATAGAAACATTTGTGTGAGGGTTGCTTAGGCAACTCAAGGGAGTTTGGCATTCTCCGGTGGCTAACCATACTTTTAGTCAGTTTATAGTTTCGGATGAGGTGGTTTGGGTTTGTGCCTCAATTTATTTATTTTGTAGGGTTTTTTTTTTGGGTGAGTGAAATGGATGAGAATTAGCTGGGGGTCTTTGGTTTTAGAGGATACTAATAAATGGCAAATATAATTAATTTGAGATTAGACCTGCTTTTAGATGTTGGTGTGTTTATTTCTAAGGAACGAATTATTGCTATTCTTTCCGAGTTTTTTTCTCCATTATAGTATTTAAATAGTTTAAAAGTTTAGCTACTAGTGCTGTTTATGTTATTTAACATTGAGTTATCATATTTTTTTAATTAGAAATGTAATTTATCTTTAACTAGCTTTACAATATAAATTGAATTTATATAAATTAATTAAATAAAGACCTTTTTGTTCATTTTGAATTTCTGAATCGTTAAAATAAAAAACATCGAAATAAAACAAATTCATATTCAAAATGAAAAGTGACATCATTTTCTTCTAATATATTTTTTTCTTTCCTTAAAATAAAGATAGATATCAATCATTAATTTTATTCTATTTATTTTTCATTTTCTTTCAAAAAGTCATTAATAATTATTTTGATTTTGTTCGAATTTTTATTGGCTTTATTATAATATTGTTTTCTTTTAATGAATTTTTTTTTTTTTTTTGCTATCGAAGGTTATTTCTTTGCCGTAGATTTGCTGTTCTATTTTTTGGTTGTTGTTTTTTTTTTATTTATTTTTCGCGTGAGGTTTAATCTCTTTTTTTTTTTTACATTTTATATTCTTATTTTTATAATTTTTATCTGTTGAGCTTTCTCTCTTTACTTCTTTTTCGTTGTTATTTTTTTTCTTTTCTGATTTGATAATTGTGCTAGTGCTTGATAATTTTTTATTCATTTGCCTGCAATTTCATCTTGATACTTAATGGAAGGGTGGAAGCTATTAGGCCCTACTTTCGTATTCTTGCCACGCTTTTTTTTTGAGAAGGATTTTCTTTTTGTAAGGAATGCTATTCTTCCTATTGTTTTCGCAGATCTCTGCAATCTCCTCTTTCATAAATTGCAAATTTGAATTATCTTTGGGGCTCTTTGATGAACGTCTCTTCAAGTTTTTTTTATCTGATGAGGTTCTTATGGTGTGATTTCTTTTGATATGGTGATAGTGAGAGTGGATCTATACTTTGCAATTTCTGGCCGATTGAACTTATCTAATTAGGTTTTCTATTACTTATTTTTTTTCCATAATTTCTCTTTTCATTTTTTCTTCAGTAAGGTTTTTTATTTTTTGTTTTGATTATTTGCCAGAATTTCTGTTTCACTTTTTTTTTTTTTTTATTACTGTTGATCTGTTACAGGTGTGTAAATAAGCGGTTTTTTCCTACTTTGCTTTTTTAGCGAATCTTTTTTTTTTTTTATTTTCTTTTTTTTCTTTTTTTTTTTTTTTTGTTTGTTCAATTTTGTTATTGAAGCAAAATGGCAGATCTGTCTATTTTTAAATGTCAACAGCTGCAAAGCTTTTCATAATGCCAATCTATGATGGGATTTTTCAGCTAACCTTAAGGAATTCCTTATTAATAAGATATTTCTTTTTATTTTTTTTTTATATTGTTGTACAAACCCTTTTGCCGGTAGTATAGAGAATATTCTCTTTTTTTTTTTTCTTTTTTTTTTATCTATTTTCATATTGGAGTGGGTGTTTGAACGCTCAAATTTAAATTCTCATTTCTAACATGCAAATTACGTATTCAGATTGAGCTTTGTTTCAACATTGAATCTATTGTTATTTCATTTTTTCTTTTTGTTTTTTTTTTGTTCTTCTTTTTTTTATTTTTTGGGGGTTTTTTTTTTTGTTGTGTTGTGTTTGTTTGTTGGGTCTAAGTTTTCTGTTTATTAGTCAGTGAGGGGAGATTAAATTGAGTAGGTGTTGAAATCTACAGTATGTATTGTCTTAAGGGAGGTAATATTTTCCATCAGATAGTCAGAACGATGGTCGGGGTGCTCAGTCGGAAAGGAAAGAAGCAGCGTTGCAACGAACTAGTCTGGAGTACTAAGGATATTAACTACAAAAATCCTGTCCACAGAGAACACTTATATCAGACACTTTCTTTTTTTTCTTTTGTGCTAAGCAGTGTGCTATTATCTGTTTATTATGGTTAATGCTATCGCCCGGAGTGTATAAGTTCCCTCGACATCTTATTCCTTACTACAGTAGCTACTAGTTAGACAATAGTGGATTCACACACACACCATCACATTTTTGGCATTTTATTTTTGGGTTAGTATTCTTTTATATATTTGTTTTAATTAAAGAGGTGTTATAATGTGAATATCTGAAAGTAAATGCGTTCAGTTTTTATATAGTTTGGGTGGGTAACTAATCTATTATAAAGTTCTGAGTGAACGTATCAGTGACTTGCAAATAATCAGTACGGTACTATGTTTATTGAGTTTTTTTTTTTGTTTCTTCCATTTTTTAACCTTTGGTCCATCACATTTGCTTTTTATTTTTTGTATGTTTTTTTTGTAATTGTTGAAATTGTTGTAATAAGTAAAAGTTATTGCTGTGATTTGTTAGTAGTTGCATAAGTTTCTCTTGAGTTGGAGAACTCCCATGTTTCTTTGATGGCGGTGTGGGCCAAAAAAAAGGTCTTAGTTATGGGAAATGCATTTTTTTTGTCGTATTGCTCAATGATTTTTGATGATTGTTTAGACAGCTAATCATCTTTATCATTGCATTCGTGACGTCGTTGATAGCAATGTTTATTGGATGTTTATGAAGCAACTATATTGATACTCTTTGTTTTTCTTGAACTATTTCAGGCTTATATTTTTGAATTTTCTCACATTCTCGCCCCACACTGACTTTAATCCCCTTTGTAAGAAATTGAGAAAAGAAAAGTTGTTTTGAATCTAGGATGCAAAAACGTGGCAATGGTATACAAGTCATTGAACTCTATGGAAACGAACCTTTTCTTAATTCTCCTCAATATCATCGCTCTCATCATTTTTATTCCTTTGATTGTCATTGTCTGATGATACTAATACTCTCTTCAGAGTGGTTGAGGGAGGAAGGACGTTCGCCATTGATGACAAATTTTTGCTCATTATCTAGATGATATCTCCAAAGGGTTGGAGTACAGTGATACAGTTGGTTAGAATAGAATTGTTATGGAATGTCTAAGAGATTTGTTTCACCACTAAAGAGGCGGTACAAAAGATTCAGTAAGTTCTTTCACCCTGTTCATCATTTGCAGTGTGTTGTTCCTAGGAGTAGTAACGTCATATTATTGAAAGTTGTGGAACAATAGTTTCGGTCTGCATTTTCTTTAGTTCTTCTTGAGACATGGCGAATGATTAAAGTGTACGACAACTGACCTATATTTTGGGAGGACTTCGCTGACTGATGTTTGAGAAGTCGAGTCATTTTTAATGATAAGGTGAAATTGATAGCTAACGCAATTTGTGCTATTCACTCCAGAAAGAAACAAAGCTTTTTTTTTTTTTTTGTATTGTAAACAGCATCGCTCATGAGTGAACATCATCTGGAGGTATGTTTCATTTCATTAATATTTCATCAAATAGGTCACTGAGATATTCACCCTCGTGACGATCAGTAAGTGTTTCAACGGACAGCATAGCATTTTGGAGTTTGAAGTCCTTGTCTATGTCATGACTAGTCAAAAATAATAAAGAAAATTCTGACTGAGCATCTGACCATTCGTCGGTATAGAAAGCTATCTTGAGAATAATCATTTGAATAGATATTATTTAATTCTGAGAGAACATTACTCATAGTTAATGAGACGGATCATAAACTGAATATTCAACATGTTGATTTAAGGTATACATTATCTCACCAAATTTTTTTCTGTGGTATTTCCTTTGACGAAATGGGTATAAAGGAAGGGCTTCTTTCATTAACAGAATAAAGTCAAGATCTTTAAAGGGAGAAAACGGAAAATGGTGTCAATTACTATTATTTCAGAAATTTTACTATCCATCTTTTGTGCTTTCTCATTTTTAGTGTCCAATATCATTGTAATTCTATGCAAGCTTCAAGAATTATTTGCTTCATTCTTAAAGCTGGTGTTGGAGATTTTTTCCTCTTTTTAAGAGTATTCTTTTCATCATCTTCCTTCCTCATGGCCATACATTCTTCATTATGTTTGCTGCTTAAATTGGTTCTTAACCCAGATGTAGTTCTTCCTTTTCGAGAATAATTATGGTTGGAAAGTTTACACTTTGCAATGTCATCGGATACAATATCGAAGCAATCCTAAACCACACTGGATGAGGGTGATATTACACAATTACTTAAACAGTTTTCACGAAAAGTTGATCACAAGCTTATGAACTCACACGTACAAGTCTATTATCAACATACAAAAATTGGTAAATTGTCAAAACCGAGAAAAACTACTACTTGATAAACGCACATATATACTATATACTCAAGCTACTTCACTAGACATAATCAAATGAATGTTACAAATTCATACGAACGAACTATGTACTTGCAGAAGATAAATTCTGCAAACGAATGACTTCTTGCTGGATAAAATTTGAATCTAAATTATATTAAGATGCTTGTACAACATTTGACTAAATACTCTGAGTATATTATGGGTAAGCAGTAAATTTCTTAAATTTTGGTTAAGCCATTGAACACACAGGTAATTAAGTATATATATATATAATATATTATATATATTGTAGTATGGTATATCATATTATATTAGTATAGTATTATATATATATTATATAGATATATTATATATATATATACTGTATATAGGTTATATAGGTATATAGGTAGTAATAGTATCTGTATTTATATAAAAACTAATAGTTAATATAATATAGTATATATATACTATATGGTTAATCATAAATATACTATTATATGTATATATCATAATGACATTATAATATATTATACCTAGCTTCTATTAATATATAGTATATACTATATATATATATATATATTATATACTATATACTATGTATATAATATATAAATATCCCTTTGATGACAAGGGAATAAATGTAAAGTCTCAGCAAATTAATAAGATTTCAAAATAATGAAAAATAAGTAAAAATAAAAAAAATACTAAAATATATGATATTTTTTATATACGAAAAATTATAATTCTTGCTCTATTAACGGCAAAATGATTGAAAACTTTCTCCGTTTATATTGTGTAGCTATGATGAAAACTCATTATAGCCAAATCTGTTTGTCTTTCCTCCCTTTTAAAATTGAGAAAGTATATTTTGAGCCTTTTCAGAGTAGATAAATATATTTCTGGAGTAAACGTTGTGTCAGATAGATGATAAAATCTTTAACTATCCAAATGTGACTGTGTAGATCAAGTTTATTAACAAAAATCTTTAAATTTTTAACTGATATCGATGGAATAATTTTGCTAAGGTTGGCAAATATTGAGGTAAGATAACTAGCTAAACAGGAAGATTATCAGGAAGAAGAAGAAATTCAAATGCTTTATTTCTTTTCGTATTAAATCGATTCTGATAAGTGGCATACTCATTTCATCACTAAGAGAAGGAAGAAGAAGTTCTGTTGCAACTTCCACAATAAATGAAAATTTTTATAGATGTTTAGGGGAAAATCTTTCAAAACAACATCCCATTTTCAATTTAAATAAGAGCAGCTCCTTGTCACTACTGAAGGAGACTACAATGTAATGCACAATGGAAGAGTGAAGATGAATAAAGTTGAAATCATAATTAAACTTATTATTATTATTATTATTATTATTATTATTATTATTATTATTATTATTATTATTATTATTATTATTATTATTATTATTATTAAACCAAAATTTTTATTAAAGATTAGAGCTAAAAAGGACCAAAGTGTTAAGACCGTTTCACTCGTGAGTAAATATTTCAAAAGATTTGAGGTTTTTGAAGAAGGTTCATTATCTTGATTCATCTCAAACTCCTCCAAAGCTTCAACAATTGCTTTAAAAATTTCTCTAATTCGTAACAATCCATCGTAACTTTCCATCCACCTTGTTTCAAACATTCGTCTTAGTTCTGTCCATTTAGTCTCTGGGAAAGTCTTTCTTGTTTTTTTCTATTATAATAGTTTCGGCCTTGGTTAGCCAAAATAGTGCCCAGTTCTTATCACTGTTTCTAATATGATGTACTCTATATGAATGTCAACAGCAATGAATATACAATGCCGTTGAATATTTTCGACAGCTGGAACAATTATGACTAATACTTTTCTTCATTGCTTCTGCAGGATCATGTCACTGTCCAACCAGAAAGTCCCTATTTATTTCAATCTTTGCAGTATTGCCCCCGCTTGAGATTTTCCTTTAGATCTCTTCACGAACCACAAATATGATTTCCTAACTTTAATTAATATATTACTCTTAATTTGTTTTGATTATCATTTTAATTGGTCTTATTAATCAAAAATTAAGAGACTCGAGTCATCAATCAATCATATCGATGTCATCCGCTTTTCATGAATAACTTACAAGAAATAATTGAAATGATCTCTAAAGAAAGAAAAATATAAAAAACGCAGTTCGAAAAATCTGCCTGAAAAAGTTATGAAGTCTTCAAATGTCATATTAAAAACATTTACAGTCAGATGATTCACTTTAAAAATCTTTAATATAATAAGATATTGAAGCAATATTTTATAATTTTTCCAGACCTCAAGAATCATAAGCTAGGGGGGGGCGGTGGGCGGAGCACCCCGTAGAAACTAATGCGTAGTCTCATATTACTTCATGCGTTTAACACATACATTCCTTCTAATCTGCAGTAACTTACTTAAAAAATAACATTATTGCGTATCTTTAACAATTTAGCAAAACACTTTTTTTTTTAAGATATAAGTACAAAATAATCGAGTGCCATTAAAATATATAAGATATATTTATATATATATATATTATAATATATTATATATATTATAATAATATTAATAAAATATATATCTATAATATATATAGTATATATATATATAATAAAATCGTATCTAGTTTAGGTTCGAATGAATTTTGTTCGAACGAAGCATTTACAACAAGCTCATCTTTAAAATCTAAAAAGCGGCCAAAACTAAAAGCATAAATGCGTGTGCAGGTGTGTGTGTATGTGTGCGTGTTTGCGCGCTCGTGTAGGTGTGGTGTGTGTGGTTGTGTGTGTCTTGTGTGGTGTGTTGCTTGTGGCTGTAGTGTGTGTGTGTGTGTGTGTGTGTGTTGTGTGTGAGAGAGAGAGAGAAGAGTAGAGAGAGAGACGGCAGAAGGACTCGAGAGTTCAAATGATCAGAGAGAAAGAGAGAGAGAGGAGAGAGAGGAGAGAGAGAGAAATTTAATTACTGAAATCCGTTGTATATTTTATGTAAATTCTTGTTGCTGAATTTATATTCCTTACTTTCTTGCAAATTATTTATTTATAATTTGTTCTCTGCTCAGGCTTTGTAATTCTCTCAAAACTCTTTCTCTCTTCGAAGGAACTATTAACTTCAAGAATATTTAAGAGAAAGGCAACAGGATCACAATGAGGAGAGATGAGGAGAAAGCGGAGTGGGATTGGATGAGAGAGAGAGAGATGAGAGAGAGAGAGAGAGAATAAATTAATTATAATTACTGGACTATACTGGAGTATGAATCTCATCGTCTCTCTCTCTTCTCTCTCGTCTCTTCATCTCTCTCTCTCTATTAATATATATTTTATACTATTATATATAGATATTATATATAGTATATATAGCTATTCTACTATACATAACTATAGAATTGTAAATATTATTTTATATACCACATTAAAAAGATTATTTATATATATTTATAATTTATATAATATATTTTATATAAATTATATTATATAACTATATCAGTGGCGTAGCTAGATGTTTTTACTGGGATAAGGCAAGATATATATAATATATTATATATTATATATATATATTAATATTATTATTTATATATATTTCTATATATATATTTATATATAATAATTATTATATATCAAATTATTGTATATTATAATATAATTATTATTATCGGTTATAATATATATAATTTATTATATATAATATATATATATTCATGTAATAATTATATATATATATTATTATATTATTTAATATTATTTTTATATTAACTATATGTATAATATATATATAATTAATTAATCATATTTAATATATATATTTATAATATATATTATATATATATATAATATTAATTATATATTATATAATTTAATTTATATTATATATATAAAAATGTTTACCATATTATAAGCAATTACCGTGAAAGATATTGTCAATAATTAAGGTGTAATAACTTGGGAGATATATATATATTAGTATAATATATATTTTATATAATTTAAATATTTAAATTTATAATATTATATATATATATATATTTAATAAAATTATAAATAATATTAATAATATATTAATTAATTTTAATAATAATTTAAAAAATAATATTATAATAATTTAACTTAATAATAGTATAATTTTATATATTTATTTATTAAAATGAAATTATATAGAAATTAAAAAGACCTATTTATGGCTACGGATAGTTACGATCGACTCGATTAGGAGACGCTTTTGCCTCTTCTTTTAATACATTTGACGGGGAATAGGATTTATTTCTATTCCAGCTACGCCGATGTTCTAATGCAAGTTAACCAGTGGTAGGCAAAAGCATAAATAGCGTCATTTTCTGGTTATTTATATATTTCTTTAAAGTTTTTGTACATTAATTTTCTTATGGTTTCTTATTATAATAAACATTTTTTTATATTATTGCTTTTATTTTTTTATTTGTTCTTCTATTTTAATATTAATTTGTTCTTAAAAATAAGATAGGCAATGCCTACCTAGCCTATCCCTTAACTAACGCACTGATATATATTATATACTATTATATATATATATATATATATATATATACTTATATATATATATATATAATATATTTATATATATACTTATTATATAATAGTATATATTTTAATATATTATATTATAGATTTATATATTATATAGTATATCTTACTAGTACAAGGAAATAAACTAATCTATCATTGATAGAAATTTCAAAATAAAAGAAAAAATTATTTTATGTATAAAAATAATTCTTCTTTTTGCTCCTTTAACAGCAAAATGATTGATATCTTCCTCTGTTTATATTGTGTAGATACGATGAACATTCATTAAAACCAATTCTGTCGTCTTTCCTCTCCTATAGTATTGAGAAGCTGTTTATTCCGTTGCAAGAATAGAGACGTATCTTTCTGGGATGTACGTTGCAATTAGAGATAGACGCTAAAATCCTTATCAATCCAAATATGACAGTATAAATCAAATTTGTGACATTTTTGATAGATATCGACGGAATGACTTAAATCAGATTTTTAGGTATGGATCTATGACTCACAAACTTACTCTCTAACTTGTTTTTAAAATCATAAATAAAAAGGAGAAAAAGAATTGCTAAATTTTTTCTTTATATATGCCATTTTCATTTTACATTGATTTCTTTGTTTCTTTTGCTTGCTTATTCTCTTCTCGTTGATCTTCACCAGAGATTCCGTTGCAACTTCCAAAATGCTTGAACAATTCTCATTCATGTTTGCGAGAAAATCTTTGAAAACAATTATGATTAAGAGAAACTGCTCTCGCTAATAAAGGAGACTGCAACGTATAGTACATAATGGAAGAGTGAAGAAGAATAAAGTTGAAGTAATAATATAATTAAACATAACAAATTCACTTGTAATTACAAATTCCAAAAAAAATTTGAGATATTTGAAGATTCAATATCTTGATTCATCTCAAACTCCAGCTTCAACAATTGCTTTAAAAGCTTCTCTAAATGGTAGCAATCCATCATTAACTTTCCACCCACCTTGTTTCTCGTATATTCGTGTTAATTTTGTCCATTTTATCTCTGTGAAAACATTTTTCAATGTTTACTATTAAAATAATTGACTCCCTTAGGAACCTAAAATATTGCTCAATTGTGTTCACAGTGCCAAATAATTTTTAATGTATTGTAATTCACATGAATTCTTTAAAACTTTTCCTCATTTCTGCGGCACACCCAAATCGTTATCCAATCAGAAATTATCTATGTAATTCACCCTTCGTAGTATTGCCCCAGCTAGATTCTCCTTTCGTACATTCAACAGTACTAAAACAAATAATTTTCACGAACCACACACACACACACTCACACACACACACACACACACACACAACACACACACACCACAACACACACACTACATACACATACACATATATATTTATTTATTATTTTTATTATATAAATAATATAATTATATATTAATAACTATATTTAATTATATTTATATATATATAATCGTATATTATTGATTATTTAGTTAATATAATATATATATATAGTATGATTCATGCTATTTCTATATATATTAATTTGCTTTGATTGTATATATTTTTATTATTCTTTATAATTAAAAA
>JABUQX010045748.1:27500-30000 GCA_015478945.1 Trachelipus rathkii
AATATATATTTTATATGTGTTATATATATATAATATATAATATATATATATATATATATATATATATCATCTTCTTTTTTTCCCAAGACTGGGGGTAAAGTGCGTGACATGCATCGGAAAATAGTAGTAATAAGTAGTAGAAGAATATGACACCAAGTCGAAAGAAAGCCCCATCCTCCCAGCCTTACCGCCCCCTCTATACCTATTAGTGAGAACTCGTCGCAGTCAGAAAATACACCCTAGAGCTTCACGGGACCGCGACGGACCCTCACTATGGCATATCGTCAAGTGTAGGGTTCATCTCCTGGCCCCCTCACAAAATCCCGCCATTCTCTCTTATCATGCACCTTTATTCTCGCCTCTGCCAAACTCACATTTCCCTCCTCCAGACATTCCTTTACTGACAATCCCTTTTTCTTCGGTCTCACAGCCGGTCGATTTCCAACACACTCGCCACTATACATCCGCTTAATCAACCGACTATCATTCATCCTTTCCACATGACCAAACTAGCTCAACGTACTTTCATTTATTCTCTCATTTAACCCTTTCTTCACACCACACAACTCTCTAATACGTTCTGATAAGTTTTGTGTTTGTTTCTTGTATCTTAGGTGTGATGGTTGTGTCCTCTCCCTATCCTAATGAAGTATGTGAGAACAATGGAAGAAGAGAAGTAGATGGACAGATGTGGATTCATTTAGTTATATGTCGACCAAGTCGGCAGTAAAGCAAACTCAATGTTTCTTTGTTTTTCATTTATTATTTTCTTATCATTTCAGTAATTAGTATTTATTATGTAAAGTAATCGTGTAGAGATGAACTTTTGAATCTCTAGTTATATAAGTGAAAGTGTAGTAGTGCAGTGATAAAGTATTGTGGTTACCTAATAAAGACGTATCCCTGTAAGGTAACATACTCGTGAGTACCCCTGTAAGGTCCAGTTTAGGAGGGTGCACCTTTTCGATACTGGCCAATTTTTGTACGTGAGTGGTTACCTTGTAAAGGAGTGTAAAACTTGTGACGATATAGGTACCACAAATAATTAGTATTGTATATAATATAATAATAAGTATCGTGTGGATACTTAGAAATAAAAGAACGTTTTATTTCTACTCTAATTAACAAGATACAGATCAACAAGGAAACATCGGGTGAGTGTGTTTTTTGTATACGTTTGCGCTTTGATACCATTGATTTTAATCACGTTCATTTCTCATTTTATCAATTCTTCTCACACCTAACAGGCCCCTAAAACTGTCCATCTGAACACGTTGAACTTTAGATCTATACCTCTTATTCCAGACCATAGTCTCACTATTATACATTAACACAGGTAACAACATACCCTCATGTAAGACCCTAGTGCACTCAAGACATAGTCCTTTCACATTCACCAACGATTTAATTATATATATATATATATATATATATATATTATATATATATATATATATATATATATATACAATATATATTATTTATTATATATCATATATATATATATATATATATATATATATATATATATATATATATATATATATATATATATATATATATATATATATAAATAATATAAATTAGTCGAATGTGAACAAGTTGAAACTGAACAAATCTGGGCATAAATGAAGGAAGCCTTTGTTAGTAGTGCAAGAGAAGTCTATCGGATGTGCTAAAGTAGGAAGTAAGAATCTCAACAGTGAATGGTGGAATGAAGAAGTAATTCAAGCGGTAAAAAAATAAAATAAAAAAAAGCCGTGGTTGAATATGCTAAAAGAAAATGAAACAGTCTCAATGGAAAGGTGTTTGGAATTACATGAGGAAAAAAGCAAGACTAAAAGTTGCATACGTAGTTGAAAAAATGAGGTAAATGAACAGTTTGGAAAAAGGATGAATCGGGACTTACAAGAGAATAGCAAGCTTTTTTGGAAGGATATGCGAAAGGTTAAGAATGAGAGTAAGGGGGAATCTGCATAGAATAATGAATAGGGATGGAGCTTTCATACCTGATGAAATGGATGCGAGAAGAGTGTGGAGGGAACACTTCGAAAATCTGCATAACATTGGCAGTAATGAGGAAATGATTGTGAATGTATGTGCGTATGTTGGTGCAAGAAGAAATAAGTATTTTGGAAGTTCTGTAACAAAACGTTTATGGAGGGTATAGTTCCAAGAGATTGGAGAAGAGCAGTAATAGTACCCTTATATAAGGGTAGAGGGATAAAGGGAACTGTAGGTACTATAAGGGAATTAGTTTATTGAGTATTGTAGGGAAGATATATGCTGGTATTTTGGTTGAAAGGGCACGTCGTGTGATTGAAGGACTAATTGGTGAAGAACAAAGTGCATTTAGAAGTGGTAGAGGATGTGTGGATCAAATTTTTACATTGAAACGAATGATTGAGAAAATGGGAGGAGAAAAATAAGTTGTATTTAAGTTTTATGAATTTTCAAATGGCGTATGACGGGATTATTAGGGAAAGCTCTATGGCAGGTG
>JABUQX010045748.1:35000-41067 GCA_015478945.1 Trachelipus rathkii
TATATATATATATATATATATATATATATATATATATATATTCCCGAAGGATTGATGATAAAAGCTGTAATAAAGTGGTAAACTACAATATCTTTTAATACTTGATGAAATAATTATCTTGCATTTACTTGTTTGCATTCTCAATTCAGATTAATTAGCTGAAGAAATATATTATAAAGAGAGAACTAATAAAACATAAAAGTAAATTTTCTTTAAAACAATTTCACTTTCTTAATTTGATATGAAATCACAACAACTAATAACAAAGATGTGATTGTAAATGAAATCCTTGAGTTAAGCAAATACTCAAAATTAATCATGTTTTCACTTGCAATATAGCGATAGATAGCGAGGAGAGTATTCTACAATCACCCAAAACAAGATGCTAACTTGCTAACAAATTATAAATTTATCTCCAGGCTTTAACAACAGAATCTGGTGATAATGTCAATGTTTATAAAATTTTCAAGAAACTTTATTAAATTAACATAAAATTTTTTTTAATTAAATGAAATTTATAAAATATTTTAATAATAAAATAATATTTCAATTAGTTATGTACATTACAACAAATGCTACTTTGACTGTGGAAAATAAAAGCTTTTAACAATTTCTAATGCTTGACACCATTCGTGAGAAGTTCCATTTGGGTCTTCTAGATAGTAAGTTCTATTTGGCTGCCAAAAAAAATAAAAAAAATATTATATATATATATATATATATATATATATATATATATATATATATATATATATATATATATATATATATATATATATATATATATATATATATATATATCTTATATATTTATATATATATATATATATATATATATATATTGATGATAAAAACCCTTGAGTATATTTTTCAAAGATGAAAGTAAAATTATTTATTAATACATAAACAACTTATTAAAATCACAAAATAAAAACAGATGCCGAGCTTTCGTGATCCATACTCGGATTCACATCTTCAGGGAGTATGTGTCGAAGAATTGGTGTGGATATGAAAGTTGTTATGTATTAATAAATAATTTTAATTCCATTTTTGAAAATATTACCTCAAGGGACTTTATCATCAATAAATAACTAACTACGAGTATTTGTAGTATTACAAGATCAATATATATATATATATATATATATATATATATATATATATATATATATATATATATATATATATATATACTATATATATATATATATATATACTATATACTATATATTAACTATATATATATATATATATATGGCACAGGAGGTTGAGTCGCCGCCTCTCATACGAGAGGACGCTGGTTCAAATCCTCCGCGTAGCAGTTGGAGTTTTATCTACCTGGGGGCAAAAATTAAAACTCGACTGCGAACACGTTGGTGGCACTGGTTTGGAATGCAGGCCCTTAAAGTCCCATTTCCTGTGGTCCCCCGTGTCCCCCTGCATAGGGGATAAAGCACGTTAAAAGGTAGTTTTATATATATATATATATATATATATATATATATATATATATATATATATATATATATATATATATTTATATATATACTATATATATATATATATATATATATATATATATATATATATATATATATATATATATATATATATATATATATAATTTTAAATCCATATTATTAATCAAAGAGAAATTAAAATTTTTGCATAAATGAAGAGGAGGAGCAACAAAACTTCAAATCAAGTTCTTTCGATATATTCAAAATATATAAATTTATAGTTTAAAAAATTAAGTTCGTTGGAGGAAGAACAAAATATCCTAATTAGTTCTTTTTGCTAATTTTAATAACTAAGAATAATTTCAACTTTTACAATGATATCATAGTATCTGCAGTATCTAGTATCTAGTGGATATGTCTATTATAAGAAGATTGGATTTTCTAGGCAGTCGGAACAAAAGAAGACTTTCTTTGCATAGTTTTAGGGCAACAGGGCTAGCAACCCGGTCCTTTACTTTTTTGCTTGTAAAACTCCAGGACCAGCATTGGAATCTTACGCGCCTAGAATCACGATCTTCTGAAGAGCTCTGAGAGAACAAATTTTGAGGCCAAATGAAAAAAGATGCTAGTTTCACTGAAAGGGTAAACCCTACCTGAGTGTATAACTCAAGGACTAGCATCCGGAAACCTTTGCGCCAGAGTAGTTTGGAGTACTCTAGGACTAAGGGTTTCTGGGCCAGGAAGAAGATGCTGGCCCAACTGACAGGGCGAAAGCCCTACTTGAGAGATGGTAAAATATATATATATATATATATATATATATATATATATATATATATATATATATATATATATATATATATATATATATATATATATATATATATATATGGCATATTTGTCGATACTGTACTGTAACTAGTGAGGTTGTATTTCAATAACCTCACAAGCATAGCGTAGTTCCATAACCTCGGAAGTTTACTGATCACAAACTGGTATAATAATGAAAATTAATTTAGGTTAGGTTAGGTTAGGTTAGGTTAGGTTAGGTTAAGTTATGTACCTCGGTAGTCACAGTACAGTATCTACAAATATATATATATATATATATATATATATATATATATATATATATATATATATATATATATATATATATATATATATATATATATATATATATATATATATATATATATATATATATATATATATATATATATATATATATATATATATATATATATAAAAGGGAGATGATATTCATGCATAGAAATGTTGTTTTAAGGTATCAGTATCTTGGCTGGAATTTATACATGCAGGCTGGTTGTATTCCACCTGTGTGTGTAAATTGTATCGGTGGACGCGTTTTATTTTATAACTTCACTTATATAAAATCATTGTCATTATTTATTTCTCTTTCCAATAGTTATACTCACTGATGTTTAATGCAATTTGTATTATAAATATTTTTATAACTGAATATAAAACCTAAAGTTTATATCAAAACTAGAAAGTTAATAAAGGGTTATTATATATAATCCATTATAAGAATCCTTCACAAATTCTTGAAGACCATTTTTGGATATTTATCACATCCAGGTCAGCAACTAAAAATAAAGATTAATTGATGTAATATAATAAAATAGTAGATAAGTCATAAACTTAGAAGGTGATAGGGAAAAAATATATTAATATATATTTTTCAGACTATTGCCATACAAAATTAGACAGATAAAGTCAGTCACTGAAAATCGAAGACCTGCCCCTATTGGAAATAATAGGGTATGTTAAATAAATGAATTTATTTAGATTAATAAATTTTTGAATTCTGAAATTTAGATAAAATGATAATGTATTTATTTTTATCATTTTATCAGGGTTCATAGCTTGGGACTACAAGCTACTTTCAAGCTTGGGACTACCAGCTACATTCAAAGTTAGAGCGTATTCATAGCTTGGGTTACAAGCTACATACAAGTTACTTTCATAGATTGGGCTACAAGCAAATTCATAGCTTGGGAATACAAGCTACCTTTCAAACTTAGGGCCTTTTTCAAAGTTGGGGCTTCATTCACTGTTCCTACTCCCAAAATGTATAACCTTACATTTATCGGTATTAAATTTCATTTGCCTTGTTTTTGACCAATTTACAATCTTGTTCAAATCGCTTTCGAGTAATTGATAGTCTTTCTCACATATTATGCGATTTCCAAGTTTCGTATCATCCGCAAATTTCGAAATGTTGCCTAAAATATTATCATCAATGTCATTTACATATATAATGAACAGTATTGGACCCAGGACAGACCCTTGGGGTACACCACTAATAACATGCGCCCAATCTGAGCATTCACCATTAATAACGACTCGTTGTCGTCGGTCCAATAACCAATTTTGAATCCACTTTAAAAGTCTTCCTCGAATACCATGAGCTCTAAGCTTTTCCAATAATCTTGATGAGGGACGGTATCAAATTCTTTTTGAAAATCTAGGTAAATAACATCAAAAGATTTATAGTTATCTACATCGTTAATAACCACATTAAAAAATTCTAGTAAATTTGTTAAGCATGATCTATTTCTTCTAAACCCGTGTTGGGAATTCTTGAGCAATCCATGATCTTCAAGATGTGAAACTAATCTATTAGTTAGTATTGCTTCAAAAATTTTGCCAACTATAGAAGTTAAGCTAATTGGTCTGTAGTTATTCGGGAGCTTACGATCTCCTTTTTGAAAATAGGAGTTATATTTGCAAGTTTGAAATTATGCGGTACTAACCCTTCTTGTAAAGACTTATTGAAAAGCACCGTCAGAGGTTTTACTAATATATCTTTCAAATTTTTTAGATGCATCGGATAAAATCCATCTGGTCCAGGTGATTTATTTATTAATAGCTTATCAATTTGGAAAGCAACTTCCTCTTCTAAAATTTCAAATGTATCTAAAATACTATCTGCATGAAAATCCCGTACGTCTTTCATGTTAGGAACATTATCTAGATTTTCTTTCGTAAATACTGAGGAAAAAAATTATTTAAAATGTTTGCCACATCTGCATTGTTCGACTTTAGGTTTCCGTTATTGTCCAATAGTGGTCCAATTGATTCTTTAATGGAACTTTTATTATTGACGTAATTGTAAAATTTTTTAGGATTAATTTTACTCTCTCGGGCAATATTAATTTCATAGTTTCTTTTATAGAATCTAATTAGTCTTTTGCAGTTTCGACGCCAAACTTTGTAATTATTATTTTCTACTGAGGGAGAAGACTTCCAAAGTTTATAAGCCCTATTTCTATTATTTAAAGAATCTTTAATTTCATTGTTCCACCATCTTGGTTTTGAACTTGGTGAAGCTCGTTTCATTTTACATAGAACAAAATCTTTTTCTTTTTCTTTAAATATTTTTAGAAACGTATCCCACATAATATTTGCATTTTCTGTTAATATTTCATCCCAATCATATATAGATAAGCTCTCCTTAAAGCCATTAAAATTTGCTTTCTTAAAATCAGGAATTTTCAAGTAATTACTATGTATTTTGTTTTCAATGTTAATGGTAAATTTAATCATGTTATGATCACTTTTACCAATAGGTTCTATAACCTCAAAACTTCTTACCAAGTTCAGATGACTAACTATTAGTAGGTCTAAAATATTGTTTCCTCTTGTTGGGCAATCAATTATTTGAAAAAGGAAATTATCTCCTAAGAACTTTAGTAATCTATTTCCTTCGGGATCTGCATCAAGTAAATTATAGTTAATATTTGGGCAGTTAAAGTCTCCTACAATTATTGTATACCCTTCTGAAATTTTGCTTAATTCGGTATACAAAGCTACATCTATTGCCGATTGTGAGGACGGTGGACGATAAACATTTATTAAATTAAAATTTATATTCAATGTTTCTATTTTAATTCCAATGATATCAATTTCATAAATATCAGCTAGTTCTAGCTGAGTAGTTTGATATATGTCTTTAATATAAATCATAACGCCTCCCCCTTCCCTATTATTGGTTCTATCTTTCAAAAATAACTTATAACCATTAATTTGAAATTCTGAAATAAAATCACGATCTTTAAAGTTGCACCATGTTTCAGTGATTGTAACTATATCGTAGTTTTCTGTGTAAACAATAGCTTTAAATTCATTTATTTTGTTACGAATGCTTCTTGCGTTGAAAGACATAGCTTTCATTTCGCAAATGTTGAACGGGGATTTGGACCTTTCCGAAAAACCTGTTTGCTACAGTTTATCTCCTTATGCATTTTTGTGACCTCATTGTTCAATAGTCGACCTAATCGCGCGTCACCAACATCATTTAAATGAATCCCGTCTTTTCTGTATAAATTATTCTGACCATCAAAGCTACCCCAAAGGTTAGCAAAATAGACGTTTTCTGCCCTACAAATTTCTTCCAGTCTTGTGTTGAAAAAAATTGCTCTGCTGGAAACTCTTAGTCCCATTAAACAACGAGGCAAAATTCCTAAACATAAAATATTACCTGACCTTTCTTTCAAATTTTTAATTAGAATTCTATATTTGCTGATTAGGTCATTTGTCTTATTTTTCTTTTTATACACATCTTGTGACCCAATCATGAC
>JABUQX010045749.1:0-7500 GCA_015478945.1 Trachelipus rathkii
ATATATAACTGGAAAGTTTTGTTTTCTTGAGAAGTTTTATTAAACGGAAAATGTAATCACATAAATGAACTAATCTGAGCATAAATTATAAAAGGTGATAAAATTAAGCGTATTGTGTAAGATTAATGAGTTTGATATATATATATATATATATATATATATATATATATATATATATATATATATATATATATATAATATATATAAATATATATATATATATATATGTATATACATATTATAAATACAGTATTAATGTATAATTTGCGTATATATTTTATAAATATAAATATTTTACTATATAACACTTTTAAGTAAATTATAAATGGGGTTTAATATTTAATATTTAAACTATGTTGTTTACTTAATATTTAATTTTGTGTAAAGTGTAACTTATACGTTACAATTTTAAAAAATAGTAGAGCATAAAAATAACTTTGTATTTTACCAAATGATTAGTTTAAAGTTAAATAATCTTACAACAATTAAAGTTTTATAACTTTTTTAATTCTATTTTTGCTTTTGTCTGTGTTTTAATTTTTGATTTGTAATATTTAGTGTTTTTGCGATCATAAAGCAACTACTACTACTACTTCTACTACTAATAATAATAATAATAATAATAATAATAATAATAATAATAATAATAATAATAATAATAATAATAATAATAATATGAGCAGTGAAGTAACGCTCCCGAAGCAATCAGACTACTCCCCATTTGGAATATATGGATTGATGGGATTTATCCAGAGGAATATTTTCCGAAGAGTAGTGAGGGATGGAGAATGAGTTGGCTAAATTTATCATTGCTCTTGTTAAAACAAAGATGAAAGAAAATGGTGAAAACGGTGGGTGTGGGGTGAAATGTGTGTGTGTGTGTGTGTGTGTGTGTGTGTGGTGTGTGAATTGGAATGAGAGGGGAGAAAAGGAGTTGCAATTCTCATGAGTGACGTTTGGCACAGAGCTATAATAGAGTTTGTTTGAGGTACTAGAATACTAATGGTTAAATTTAAGTTTGAGAAGGTCATGGTATGTGTGGTTGTAGCATATGGCCTATCTGAGGGTGATGTTGAGAAATGTGAGATTTTCTGCATAACTTGAATGATGGGGTTGACAGAGTTTTCAGATTGATTGTGCTGGGCAACTGAATGGTTGGATGTTAATGAAAGAGTGATTATGTTACCAGGTGCTCTGGGGTTGCGGGAGAATATGAAAGAATGGTAAGAAGATACTGATTTTTAGGAGAGAGGGGTATGTGTAAGTAACACATTCCTCGAGCCCAAAACTATCCATAAGATCTGAGAGTTGGTGTAGTAGTGAAGTGTGATTGATTTTGTGTAAGAGTGGAGAAAAAGGAAATGCTAAATGAATGGATGTTAATTCAGTGAGGGGGTTGGGGTTGAGAATATCAGATTATGTTTTTTTATGTAAATGACTTAGTGGGTAATGATTTATAGAGAAAAAACAAGAAGCAAGTTGGGAGAATTTAGAGTTATAAAGCAATAATAGGACTATAAGGAAATGCAATGTGAGACACCTATAAGTGTCTGTTGAATTTGAACAGACATCTGAGCAAAGCTCTTTGTGGGTGCTAAAGCAGGAGGTAAGAATGAATACCTGAAATGGTTGAGGTTCACCTGTTGTGTTAATAGTTAAGAAAAGGTCTGCTTGAATGTGTTAAAAGTCATTGATGAAGTTTTTGAAAGAAAGGTATATAGAAATATATATTGAGAAAAGAGAAGGTTGAGAGCGTATTCGAATGAGAGAAAAAAGGGAAAGTGAAGAGTTTAAAGATATTGAATGAATACATTACAAATATAGTTTTCAGCAAAGCACTATGGTTACAGAGAATAATGGTTTTCCATAGAATAATTAATTAATAGGGTGCTTTCTGTCTAGTGAAATGGACGTGAGGAGAGTGTGATGTGACGGAAACACTTCGAAAATCTGCATAATATTGGCAATGATGAAAAAGTAATAGAATGTTGTTGGTTTGATGGCGAAAGAAGATGTAGGTATTTTTGGGGATGAGCCACTAGGTAGAGAGAAGCAAGTAGATAAATGAGAAAGATGAATGGTGAACTGCAGGTATGATATACAATCCAGAAACAACAAGAATGGAGGAGATTGTGAATGAATGAATATGGAAGTTGTGTAACAAGGCGTTTGTGGTGGGTGTAGTTTCGAATGATTGGAAGAGATCAGTGATTGATTGTACCCTTATATATATATGGGTAAGTGATATGGAACCAGAACTATAGAGGAATTCAGTTTATGAGTTATACTCTTACTTTCATAAATTTTGTGGTTGTAAAATCCCCTGCCTAATTGTCCAATATGTCCCATGCAATTTCATTCACACATCCAATAACTGCATATCAAACATTCTCTGAGTGATGATAATTGATCCATAAAGATCTGAGGTGGAGTCATGAACCTCCAACATTTTAAAGACTTGTTTCATCTTTGAATATTGCTGTTGTACATGCATCCAGTTTAAAGTCCAACATGTTTACATTTATATTACAAGATTAGTTATCCATCATGTTACATTTCATATAAGAAATATATATTAGGTGAAACATATTTCAAGATTGTTTTATTTAGTGTTATAAATTTCACTTAAGATATATAAATAAAGCTAAAAAAAAATTATATAATAAACTGCTAAAGTTATAATTTTCTTAAGTAATGATGAAAGTTTCTCATAAAATATATACAAAATTAGTGCAGTGCAGCTATACTAACTAAAATTAGTAATATATATTTTTTTTTGATGAAGAACTGGTATTTTTCTTCATTATAAAAGAAAAGATAATAAAAAGTTGATGTGTTCCATGAGTGAGAACTTTAATGTAATCTCAAATTATTAAGATGTTCGTATTAATTACCCTAATGTAACTGTTAATAGAGCATAAAAATTCTTTAACTACTACTAATTACTACTACTAATAATAATAATAATAATAATAATAACATGACATTAAAAATAATACACATTAATAATAACACAATAATAATAATAAAACATAATATTTAATAATAATATCGCAAAACCAACCGGATATTATAATTCTCAAAGCGGTAAGGTTAAAATTTAACGTTTTTATTATAAGATTATAATAATATGTAAACATACTGACAAATATTTAATCAAAATTCTTTTTAACATCCTCAATCATTAGTTTTAACAAAAATTTAAATTGTGAGAGTTGAATAATTATTTTAAATTATTCGTCTTAACTATTATTATTATTATTATTATTATTATTATTATTATTATTATTATTATTATTATTATTATTTAGTAGTAGTAGTAGTAGTAGTAGTAGTAGTAGTAGTAGTAGTAGTTATTTTTATTATTATTATTATTATTATTATTATTATTATTATTATTATTATTATTATTATTATTATTATTATTATTATTATTATTTCTTTCATGTTGTATATTCTACTTATCTCATTTATTAATTATTTTTAATTATTATTATTATTAATATTAATAAAATTAATAGCAGTATTAGTAGTAGTATAGAAATATAAAAATTAGTATTATTATTATTGATTATTAATTTAATTATTAATGTATATAAAGAGTAGTAGTAGAGTGATATGTATGTAGAATTATATTAATATTACATATTATTTAAATATTATCATTATTATTATTATATTATTAATATTATTATTATTATTATTATTATTATTATTATTATTATTATTATTATTATTATTATTATTATTATTATTATTATTATTATTATTATTATTATTATTATTATTATTATTAATTATTTTTTTATTATTATTACTACTTCCATTATTATTATTATTATTATTATTATCACTATTATTATAAGAATTATTACTATTATTATTATTATTATTATTATTATTATTATTAGTTACTATTTATATATCTATTATTATTATCGTCATCGTCATCATCATTACACACTTCATATCCTAAATTAAAAGATAAAACTAGTCTATTATTAACAATAAATAATAATTAACAAAAATAACTAAAATATAAAAAATATTAATAAATAAATAATGACAGAACCAAATAGCAATTTAATAAAAATAAAAATAAACAAGAACTAAGCAATATTTTAAAAAAAAACAATGAAATTCTGTTTGCTTCAATGAATTATGTCGATTGTTCAAAATAAAAAAAAGTTAAGGAAAATTAATTGAAGTAAAAAAATAAAACTAAAAATGGAAAGGAAAAAGTTGTGAAGGTAAAATTAAATGGTTGAAATTAAGTTGAAAATAAAGAGTGAACGAACGTTGAAAAAGAAAAAAAAAGAAGAGGAAGGAAAGGAAAAGGATAAATGTTGTTGTTGTTGTTGTTGTTGTTGTTGTTGTTGTTGTTGTTTGAGGAACAGTTTTGAACGAGATTTTGCTGGAAGTTTTGGTCAAATCGATTTATAATTGATAAGAAAAAAATTACAAACAAAGTTCTGAAAGCTTTCTGATAATTCTTAGCATATATATATATATATATATATATATATATATATATATATATATATATATATATATATATATATATATATATATATATATATATATATATATATATATATATATACTCTCATTACAATGTCCAGGGTTTAAGCCAGTACTTCCAATACTAACAGCTTATTTACATTTTATAGCAGATTTATAATGGTTAGCTAGAACTGATTTTTGGTTTATGATTCTTCAAGATCGGATAAAAATTTTTTATTCCTTGGCCAACTATGCCTCAAAGGTGATAAATGATGGTAATTTTTTCTTTCCTACTGAACCGATTTACATTTACTATAAATCTGAAACATTGAATGAGTTCTCTTGCGGGTTTCTTCCATCAAATTCCGACCAAAATTATTAAAAACTAAAAATTGAGTTTTTTTTTATTGCAAAAAAATATAAGCATGTTTTTCCTTTTTCATAAAAAAAAGTAAAGCATTTTAAAATTCATTCTCTCTCTCGTATGTCTTTTTATATAGAGAGAGAGAGATATATATATATATATATATATATATATATATATATATATATATATATCTATATATATATATATATATATATATATATATATATATATATATATATATGTAAAGAAGCTGTTAATTATGAAAGTTAATATATAAATATTTTTTACAACTAGTTAAATAAATAAATAAACAAATTTTTCAATTTTCCTCATATTCTTAAAGAGAAATTTATAATTTAATTTATGTTTGAATTTTAATTATTATCATATTATTTTGAATATTTTAGTTATTTCAAGAATATAAACACTCATTCCATGAACAACTATGAGTAAGAATGAAAAACATTATACTAAAATTAATTGTTATACAAAAGCTTATGCTTCTTATTTTGGAATAAGGTTTATTTTGTCACATTTGTGTCTCTTTCGTTCTTTCAAAATAGTCTCAACTTCTTAATGAATCGATTATTATTTTAATTATTTAATACTGAGCTGTTTTCATGATAATGAAAGAAATCTGCTTTATTCTGGTATACACCTGTGTCGTATTTTTTACTTACGCCTTCCTCTCTCTCTCTCTCTCTCTCTCTCTCTCTCTCTTCTTCTCTCTCTTCTCTTCTTCTCTCACACATTATCATAATGTAAACACACACAATAATAACACACACACACACATATATATATATATATATATATATATATATAGAGAGTATATATTATTATTATATATATATATATATATATATATATATATATATATATATATATATATATAGAATAAATGAAAAGAAATGAGATGGTTTGATCAGCGAAGATGGATGATAACTGGTTGTTTGGTTAATTTTATATTGGTGAGAGTGCTGAATCTTAACTGGTGTAGAAGACCAAGGAAAATTGGATTTGAGTCGCAAAGAAATGCCCCTGGAGTGAGAGATGAGAGCTGGCACAGCAGAGAAGAAAGGCATAATAGGAGGAATGGCGGAGTCAGGAGGGGGCACTGCTTGTGTCTCACTTGACCAAGAATTAACCTCACATTGAATGAGACATGGTGAGGCCCTGACGCTGTCCCATGAACCTCTAGGTGGATTTCTTCTGATCAGTGACTAGTTTTCACTAAAAGGCATAAAGGGCGGTAGGGCCATCTTCTTTCGACTTTAAACATACTACTACTACTTTTCTGTTTCCAGTGCATGCTAAGCACCTTACCCCCAGTCTTGGGGAGAAGGTGTGTTGTTGATGATGAAGATGACCTTAGACAGATAGATATATATATATATATATATATATATATATAGAGCTTTATATATATGTTTATATTTACATATATATATATATATATATATATATATATATATATATATATATATACTGTATATACATATATAATGTTCCTAATCCAAGAAAAAATTGCTTGTTTTATAGATTCTCAGTAATACTTACTTAATTCTTAATCTTTTAATTAGACATTTTGGTACTCCTTAAACCAGGGGCAATAAAAATTTTTAAGCTTTGTAAGGTTATTGGTAAAACTGTAAATATTTTGATCCAACTATGTGACATTAAGATAGGCTTTTAATAGAGAACTTTCATATAATTTAATTAATATTTTCAATAAATTTAAAAAAAACGCAGTTCTGGGACCACATCTAGTTTATAAATTATAAGCTTAGGTAATTTATTTTGTTTGTGTCCACACTCACGCAAAGTTTAGAGAGAATTTGGACGTCATGAGTTTTCTTTTTTTAATTAACGAATACCATAGGGTGAGATAAACTTTGCCCCCATGCATGGCAGACGCCGGATTTTTGGCAAAACCAGTGCCTAAAATTAAAATTAATTTTTCTTTTTTCGTACAACAATTAGGTCTTTAGTAAAATTTAATTTGAAAAAATTCTAATCTTATCTGCGTCTTATTTTTTTTGATTAATTATTATTGCCCCTTTTAATAAGGATCTCAAAATTTTATAAAAACGACACAATTATTCTTAATTGCTGCATATTATTTTAGGGATTTTTGGAAGTGATAACTATAATCAGTAAAGTTTCCATAGTTTATTATTGTGCTAAATGGATAAAAACTTAAATTAATGATGAACTTACATTAATAATCTAAATTAGTTTGAAAATTTAGTATCCATAGGTCAGTATATATATATATATATATATATATATATATATATATATATATATATATATATATATATATATATATATATATATATATATATATATAGAGATATATATATATATATATATATATATATATATATATATATATATATATATATATATATATATGCTCTTTTTTGTTTTTTATTTTTTTTTTTTTTATTGGTAACAATAAAATTTTTATTATTATTATTATTATTATTATTATTATTATTTTTATTATTATTATTAATAAGAATATTATTATTATTATTATTATTATTATTATTATTATTATTATTATTATTATTATTATTATTATTATTATTATTATTCTATTATAAAATGTGCGATAATTTTTA
>JABUQX010045750.1:0-10000 GCA_015478945.1 Trachelipus rathkii
CGTTTTTGGATGCCACGATGGACTCTTCGGACTACTCTTCTTCCGTGGGGGGTGTCACGTGCTGACACTGTTGTCCCACCCAAGGGGAGGTCCGAGGAGGTATCGATTGACACCTCGCCCGCTCGCAGTCTTTCTTCGGGTAGACGTAGCACCGCTTCGATGTGTGTTGAGGTTGGGTTGGCTGCTGGTGGATGCAGGAGGATGGAGGAGTCTTCCCTTCCTGCCTCTCCCTCCACCCCCTTTGACTCGCCGTCGAAAAGAAGCCTTCTGGCTCTCTCGAGTGCGGACCGATTCCGAGATTTTAACTGCTGACGCCATACACTTGTCATCCGTTGTCTCATCTCACTCCAGCCAACACCATTCCTACTTGTCATCCTCTTCCATCTTCCCCTGCCTTTGTTAGGACGCCTTTTGGCAAGACGCGTCCCCCTTCCCGGCCCTGCTAGGAAGTCTGGCAAAGGTGCGTCTGAGGAGAGGAATGTTCGAAATGTGGAGTGTAACTTTGCTCGCCTCTTTGGCGAGCCCTCTCCTGATGTGCCCAGGAACCCTCTCGTAAACAGGGGGGGTCCACACATATCCCTGTCTTCTTCTCCCTCCGGGTTTGAGGTTCCTTGTCGGTGGGTCCGTCGACGGCTCCACCGGACTTCCGCCTTTAACCTCTGAGAAGAGCTGCCACATCCCAAAACATTGTGACCTATTGTCCGGATCGTCCTGACCATTGATTATTTCCCGTTTATGGCACGTTTCATCCAATGGAACTGCCGCGGATACTTTGCTAATTACGAAGAGCTGAAGAGATTACTTGTCGATCATCAGCCCTTGGCTGTTTGTTTACAGGAGTTGCAACTTCGTGACCGTGACCTTTTGCAACCTTCAAGGTACAGGGAGCCCCTTATTTCCCTGAATCGTGGAACCAGCGACAGAGGTGGGGCAGTGATCCTGCTTCACGAGTCTGTCCCATTTACTCCCATTCCACTCTCTACTCCGCTGCATGCCGTGGCAGTTCGTATCCATTTTGACGCGCCGCTTACGCTGTGCTCGGTGTACCTGGTGCCCAGCTGTAAATATACCAAGAAGGACCTCGTCGATTTTTTCACGTGTCTTCCACCGCCCATGTTGTTCCTCGGTGACTTTAACCTCCGCCATCCTTTGTGGGGAGACTCTTTTACGTCCCCAATGCTGGTTGGTTGTTGACTATTTTGCAGGATTTTTCTTTGGGATGTCTCATGTCTCAACACGGGCCTTCCCACCTTTGAACGTTTTGATACAGGCACTTCTTCCTGTGTTGACGTCTCGTTGTGTTCCATCTCGTCTTTAAATCGTTTTGGGTGGGAAAGGTCGTCTTTTCTTCTCTGTGGTAGTGACCAATACCCTATCGTTGAATACCAATCCTTCGGGCCCATGTTTCGCAGCTACCACCTGTATGCTTTGTGCTGGCGCTAGACAGGCAGCTGGTGTCTTTTCTTTCATCAAGGCCACTTACTTTTTCGAATCTTTTCTTTGCGAACTAACGTGTTCCCGTCGGCGTGCGAATGCCTTCACTTACTTTTGTTAGTGTATGTGATGTTTTTTATGTTTGTGCTGCTTAGTGGTTTCAGTCTTGGAAGTGGATGGCAGTATATCCTTTTGGTTGGCCATTTGCGTGGATGCTGGGACCCGTAATAGTTTGCATTTGTTACGAACCCCCTTGGTGGAACCAGTGTTGCTCGGGCTATATCGTGAAAGCGTAAGTTGTATAAGCTGTATAAACAGACTCACACCTTCAAATCCTGAATTCTGTTTAAGGCTTCGGCGGCCCGCCCGCGTATTAATCGCTGTACGGAAACAGTATTTCGCACATACGCCTTCCACCGTTTAATTCTTCTACGCCTGTATCATCAGTCCATAAAAGGGTGCGAAAATTTTCACGAAAACACCATGCTGATCCACCAATTCTCCTTGCTTACGGCCCGCATACCTCTAATGTCATCTCTGCTCCCGGGGTTTGTGGCGGAACGATTGATATCACTTCGCGTCCCTGCTCCAGCGGCTCCCGGTATCCTGAACCTTTTTGTTCTAGTCGCTTGCGGGTGGAGTTTCCCTGATTTTTCTGTTCCGCCTGGAACAGACCTTCCTTACAACCGGCTATTCACCAGGGCCGAGTTCCTAGACGCCCTCAAGCTTTGCGGGATGGAAGCGCCTGGCCCTTAAGCGCATCTCCTTTCAGATGCTTCGACATGCTCATCCATCTGCCCTGCCTTCCTTCTTGGCTTATACAATAGAATATGGGTGGAGGGTGTCTTCCCTCCTGTGCTACTGCATTTATTGTCGCCCATTCCAAACCTGGGAAGGATCCGACTTCTTCCGATAACCATCGCCCTATTTCCATTGACCTGCAATACATGTAAGATCATGGAGAGATTGGTGGCTTCCCGTTTGTTCCCACGTTGGAGCAACTCCATGCATTTTCCGACTACCAATGTTTTTCGTTGCCATCGCTCGACCCAGGATCCTCTCCTTCGTTGGATCACGACATTCGTGAGTCATTTGCTTCCAACAAAATGACCCTGGCCGTCTTCTTGACCTCGAAAAGGCGTATGATAGCACGTGAGGTTGGGGATTTTGCGGAGCCTCCACTCCTTGGGACTTAGGGGGCCAACTTCCCCTATTCCTTCAGGTTGTTGATGTCGGATCGTTCGTTTCAGGTCCGTTGTGGTGCCACGCCTGTCGAGGCATTTTGTCCTGGACGAAGGGTGCCGCAGGGCAGTGTACTGAGCGTGTTGGTTTTTTCGCTATTGGTTTCAATGGTGTTGTCGATCCCATCCCGACGTCAGTGCTCTGCTCCATCTATGTTGACGATCTGCGCCTGTATCATCTCTGGAGCTAAACTTCCTTGTCTGGAACGTCAAAACCGTTCAGGTTGCCATCGATAGAATTTCCTCCGGTTCTCTGTGAGTGTGCTACATTCACCACGTCGAAACTACGGCCGTGCTTTTCCGGAAAAATCCTCGTCGTAGGGGTCGCCTAAAATTTGGCCTCCAATGTTGTCTCTATGGCTCCCCTATCCATGTGGAGCCGAGGGTGCGGTTCCTGGTCTGTTGCTCGATGAGCGTCTCACGTACCTTCCTCATATAACTCTCCAAAGCTAATTTTCGCCGTTCCTTGGATCTCTTACGGCACCTCACCTCCCAAAGACTTGGGGTACGGACGAAAAACCATGCACCACCTTTACATCATGCTGGTACGGGCTAAACTGGACTATGGTTGTGCCTTTATGGGCAGACCTTCCAGTCCTACCTCCACCTTCTTCTTGACCCCATTCAGAATGAAGGTCTGAGAATTGCCACGGTGCATTCCGTTGCTCTCCGAGGGAAAGCCCTGAGTGGAGGCCTGGGTGATCACCTATCCTGGGAGGGAGCAGCTCATGTGGCTCGCTGTTTCATCCGTCTTCAGGTTCCTACCTCGTCGGCCTTGACACCTTTTAATAGAGCGTGCCGTCACAACCCTTCTTATTGCCATTGTGCTGGGTTGTGACTCCCCATCTTCGCGTTTCTTCGACCTTCTCAGCGCGCGGTCATGCATTTGATTTACCTCTACCCGTTTCACAGTGGGTATCTCCGCCCTCCTGCTCTCTCAGTGGGATCCAGTCTTTGAATAAGTCGAAGGCACACCCGGTGCTGTTGAGGGATTCCTTTGTATCTCACGGCGGTCCATAGCGACTCTATAGCGGTTTACACCGATGGTTCAAAGACAGAGGAAAGGGTGGAAGCTTCAGCTGTGTTTCCGGAACATCACTGTATCCCATACCCTTCCACTCCTATTTGTCTGTTTTTTCAGCTGAAACTAATAGCAATGTCCATGGGGTGAAACAAGATCAGTACCTCGCCCGTAGGGGTACATTATACCAATCTTTCCAGATTTCGAAGCGCTTCTCCAGTCGTGCTTGACCGGTCAACCCCGTAACCCGTTGGTCTTGTTGCCATTCAAAAGTCCCTCTGCTGTTACCAGCGGCAAGCAACACAACATTGAGTTCTGTTGGTTTCCCTCCCATGTGGGTGTTCCTGCAACGAACGGGCCGATGGGAAACCAAACAGGCGGCTGCACAGTAGGTGTCGTGTGCCGTTACCTTCCTCCTGCTGTGCGCCAGGGCCATTTCCCTGCTACAGATTTCTCCATCTTTTTGCGTCGGGGCTTCCTCTCTGGCTGGGAAATCATGTTGGCGGAGGATGCTCTTGGTGCCAAACTTACAGGAAATGTCAAACCAAGTCCTTGGCCGTTGTCTTCATCTTGTAGGAAGAGTCGCCTCCTGGAAGGTGGTCCTGGCTCGATTGCGTCTTGGTCCATACAAATCTCACCACATGGATTTCTTATGTCGCGGGGGTTCCCCGACCTGCCATTTTGCTCCCTCCAGTGTCCTCTTCACTGTCGTTCATCTCTTTGTGGATTCGTTGCCATCTCGACCATTAGAAGCAAATTCTTTCCTGACGTGCTAACTATCCCTCTTCAGCATCGCCTTCAGCACATCTTATCCGAATCATCTCATTTTCGTACTGATCGCATTTTTACCTTCCTCTTGGAACTGAACATATGTGTATAAATCTAACCATCTCAGCCTTGTTCCTCTTTCATTTTGTTAGGGATTTCCCTGTCGTTAGTTTGCTAACACGGTCTAGCCACATTCTTGTGTGCTGTGGGGATCCCTGTACATCCACTCAAGAAAAAAAAATATTATTATTATTATTATTATTATTATTATTATTATTATTATTATTATTATTATTATTATTATTATTATTATTATTATTATTATTATTATTATTATTATTATTATTATTATTATTATTATTATTATTATTATTATTATTATTATTATTATTATTATTATTATTATTATGATAAAATATATTTTAGTTTTTTATTTTATTTCTATATATTATTACTATTATTATTAAATATTATCATTATTATTATTATTATTATTATTATTATTATTATTATTATTATTATTATTATTATTATTATTATTATTATTATTATTATTATTATTATTATTATTATTTATTATTATTATTATTTTATTATTATTATTATTATGGTAACCAATATTTTGTGAAGAGATTTTTATTTTTTTAATTTAAAAAAATTCCTAAGGGTGATTTTATTATATAATATGAATGTAATACAGACCTTTCTACTTTCATTGGTGTGAAGTTTCATTTGTATTTAAAAGATGTCCTTTTAGAAATTTTAGATTTTTTTTCATATTTTTTTTATTTTCTTGTCAGATGATTTAGCAAGGTGTTCTAAATTAAGCCCCGCCATTCTTTGTTATTAGAAGGTAGATCTTTTCCTCTAAAACCTTTGATAATATTTGTTTGCGCATGATTACTGAATTCAAATTGCATATAATTGGTTGATAAGGTATCTTTGATAATTCATTTAAGTATGTAAAGTCGATTTTGTCATTCTTCCGTGATTTTTTTCCACTATTTAATTAAAGTTGGTTGTTACGCTGTTGGTCTGGCAGACGATATTTTTTAATATAATTACGACGACAAGAATCCGTATGTTTATTTTCTTACATAAAATGCAGTAGTATGTGT
Source organism: Trachelipus rathkii (assembly GCA_015478945.1). Classification (NCBI taxonomy): domain Eukaryota; kingdom Metazoa; phylum Arthropoda; class Malacostraca; order Isopoda; family Trachelipodidae; genus Trachelipus; species Trachelipus rathkii. The sequence goes on from JABUQX010045750.1 coordinate 5,583, forward strand.
TTCGTTTTATGTTTTGAGATGTTCTGTTAAATATCGATGGTGATAATTAAGTGTTTTTTAATATTTTTCAAGTGTTTTTTTTATTATTTAAAAGTGTCTTGTGTTTTGAGGTTTATCTGATTATATGAGGTCCTGTATTATACAGTAAATTGCATATTATTAGATACATTATTTGTTTTAAGTTTTTCAAATACTTTATTAATATTTGCCCATTCCCTAGACGAACATTTATTTTATTAGCAGTCAAAGTAATTTAGAAATTTGTTCCCATTCTTTTGCTAATAGTTTTTGATTACATAATTCTTTTATTATTTAATTGAGAATATTAGGATTAGAAGTTTAATCTTGCTTGAATCCTAATTGAAATATTGGTTATTTATTTAATCCATTTGTTTAATTTATTAGTTCTTTTGCTAATAATTTTGATTGAATAATATTTGTTTATTATTCAGTTGAGAATATTAGGATCAAAAGTGTAGTCTTTCTTTAATTGATCCTAGTTAAAATATTCATTCATTTATTTATTTGAGTAGTTTATTCTGTCTTTTTTACTAACAATTTTTAGTCGAATAATATTCTTATTATTTGGTCGAGAATGTTAGTATCAGAATTTAGTCTGTAATTATTTTGGTATTAACAGTAGTATAGAATATTGAATATTTATTTATTTATTTATTTATTTGCTTATTTATTTATTTATTTTTTTTATATCTCTACTATACCTTTTCTTTTGTATAAGATATTCGTATCTAATACAATTGGATCTATAGTACCAGATATTCAATACATTGATGTGATAACATATAATATTTTAGTGCTTAAATATTTTATCCTTTGCTATACATTTTCTCTTGTATGATAACCCTATCATATAATTGGAGGTATAGGATTGGATCCTGTGATAATATTTTCATGTTTATCTTAGTAGTTTGTTTAGATATTTAGTTTGTCATTTGCTATACTTTCCTGTAACTTAATATTTTTATTATTTGATTGGGGGTATTTGATTTGACGTCAGTAGTTTTCATATTGGAACCAAGTTACATATTTTTTCTTTTGTTAATTTAATAAATATTTTCTTATGCATGTGTGTTATTGAGTTTGAACCCTTTGCACCGTGTTAGTACTGTTTTGATATATGAGGTTTATTTGATTTATTTGGTGAATCATTTCATGCTTTATATTTTAGGGTCTTTAACCCGATATTATTTTGTGGTCCATTTAGAATTAATATAGAGTGGCAAAAACTCCTGGTATCTGCTATTTGGATTTGGGCTGTTGGTTTTTAAAGGTTTATTACTCAAGTCTCCAGATCTCAGGATCAGCTAGATGTGCTCTTGAATGGGTGACGTCCCCAGTAATAAAGGTGAGCTTAATTATTCTGGCGTTTACCAATTTATATATATATAATCATATATATAATATATATATATATATATATATATATATATTATAAAATATATATATATATATTATATATATATATATATATTATTATATATAATATATATATATATATAATATATATATACACCTTGCTAGGGCCATATAGCTAAAACGAAAAATTGGCTAGACGTGTTTGTGCGGTGCTCCGCACCGCTCTAGCACCTCAGCGGTTGCTCCAATCCGCTCAAACATCACGGGATTCGATTCGGTAACATCTATTACCCGTATTCCATGCCACACTCAGGCCAAATACGCTAAAAAATAAAAAAATAGGCTAGAAGTTGCTCATTAATGGAGGTAAGGCGATACAAAATCACGCTAAAGCGCTCCCGATTACATTAAAAGAATCGATTCCCATACTCGGTCACCATATACACCTAGAAAAGATAGACGGGCTACAATAGGCCACAGAATGATAGGCGCCATGGAGCACCGCAACACCGGAGCCGTTTCCGCTCTGATTTAGGTTTCTGATCCATCCCTAAATATATATATAATATATATATATATTATATATATACTATATATATATATATATATATATATACTATATATATATATATATATATATATAATATATATATATATATATAGTATTATATAATATATATATATATATATATATATATATATATATATATATATATATATATAATATATATTATATATATATATATATATATATATATATATATATATATATATATATATATATATATATAATATAATATATATATATATATTACAGTATATTATATATATATATATGATATTATATATATAATATTATTATATATATATATATATATATATATATAATATATATATATATATATATTATATATATCTATAAATATATATATTATATATATATTAATATATATATAATATATAATATATATATATATATATATATATATATATATAATATAATATATATATATTATATAATATATAATATATATATATATATTTATATATATATATATATATATATATATATATATATATATATATATATAATATATATATATATATGATATATATATATATATATATTTATATATATATATAATATATATATCAGGCTTGGGGTTCAAGTAGCAAGGTAACTTGTACTTGTACTGGACTTAACTATATTTTTTGAGTACCTTGTACTACTTGTACTTTCTAGTTTTTAGCCATTCCAATTGTACTTGTTACTTGTACTTGTACTTGCACCTCTTGTACTTGAAAATTTGAAGTACTTGCAAGTACTTTTGGCATTTTTAACTTGCAATATATTTTTTTTTATCAGTTTTCTTACGTATTGAATATTATTATTCTTATATATGTATTCTAAATAAATTTCCAATAATAAATATAAAGTATGTCATTTAATATATATATATATATATATAATAGATATGTAACTATAAATAGTATATATATTATAATATATATACTATGATATAATATATATATATATATATATAATAGCGAGTACTGTATAACGAAAATGAATTTGAACATTTTAAATTATTTATTAGCCGACTAGCTTCGGGTCAGAATCCTTCTTCCTATTTTCAAGACTTACAATATAATGATAAAATTTTAAACAAAATATTATATATAAATTAATTAAAAGTTAAAATAATATAAAGTTGAAATAAATAAACCATATAGATAAATTAATGATTACAAAAATATGTGGTTAAGAGTTCATGATTTAAACAAAATCTCACTTCAGTATTAAAGACTGTTAAAACTTAAATTTTCATTTAAGGTCGGTTTGAGATGTCAAATATACAATGATTCTAACAACTGAAGATCGGGTTCCTCAGCTTGGGCTAATATTCCAAAATTCGTATCCTGTCGTTTTCCTGAAGAGAATGAGCATTTATAGCTGAATAGAGGTGATGATGTAAATGGTCTAGAGTTCTAAATGAAATACCTTTATGTTCGCAGTACGTATGGAATGGCTTCGTATTTTGTCTTTCCTTTGTAGGTGGCATCGCAGTCACCGCACTTGTAATGATATATTATTAATGAGCATAAAGGTTTTAAGGAGTTTATCTTCAAATTTGAAATATTTCCCAATTTTGTTTTCACTCGAAATCTAAATCTAAATTTAAACTGTGTAAAGTTGTTTAAAACCACGGTCAATTTACGTCGAATTTCGTAACTGATTTTCCCCAAAAAAGGCAATCTCATATACAAAATATCCTTAGGAGCTGTTAATTTAGCCTGAGATTTGACTTTAAATTTTGCTAAAAGTAATTTTCAAAAAGTTGAGTCAATTATAAATTCTGGGAACCCATTCTTCAGAAATAATGTTTTCAGGAAATCAAGCTCTTTTGTAAAATTAACATAAGATGATGAAATTTTGTATCCCCTGTCAAAAAAAGTTTTAATTAAGTTGATTTTAAAAATATGAGGAATGAAAGAATAAAATTTTGTCGTCAATCCAGTGAAAGTATATAGGCGAGATGGTGATTGTTTGGATTTGGAAGTTGTGTAACAAATCGTTTATGGAGGGTATAGTTCCGAGGGATTGAAGGAGAGCAGTAATAGTACCCTTATATATTGGTAGGTAGGATAAGAAAACTGTAGGTATTATAGGGGAATTAGTTTATTGAGTGTTGTAGGGAAGATATATGCTGGTATTTCGGTCGAAAGAGTGCGTCGAGTGACTGAAGGACTGATTGGTGTAAGAAAAAGGTGCGTTTAGTAATGGTAGAGGAAGTGTGGAACAAATCTTTACATTGAAACAAATGGTTGGGAAAGAGGGAGGAGAAGAATAAATTGTATTAATGTTTTATGGGATTAATAAGGAAGCTCTATGTCAGGTGTTAGTCATATATGATGTTGGTGGTAAGCTTCTGAATGGAATCAAAAGTATACATGACGACAGTGAAGCGTGTGCAAGAATAAATAGAGTCGAAAGTAATTGGTTTAATATTAATAGCAGAGTGAGGCAGGGATGTGTTAAG
>JABUQX010045751.1:0-25646 GCA_015478945.1 Trachelipus rathkii
CAAAACTTTCAATTTGGTAAAATTTGACAGAGCTGAAATCTTCAAAAATGTTAAGATCGAAAGCAGCAAAAAAAAAAATCTTTCAATTTGTTAAAATTTAACTTTTAACGCAATATGAATTTAAATTAGGATACTGCCAAAGTTGCTATAAAAAATAAGTTTTAATTACAATCACTGCACAAAATAGGTAATTCCGTACAATCATTAATAATTATATAAATAATAAAAATATGCATAGGAAGTAATAATAAAAGTTAGCCATCATCTTTGGAGCTGTTATGCGACTTCCCATGCTTTGCAACCTTTAAGATGGAGATGGACAGAGATTCATAGGAAAGTGACCCTGAATTCGTCTATTGGCGTACTGTATCGAAAAGAATAAAAAGTTAATTGATTGCGAATTAAGCGAATTAGATAACTCTTGAGCAAAGAAAACGAAGAATTACTCACCATTATTTAAAGAATGATGCTTGTTGATCGAATGAAGCATCCTTGGTGTTGAAAGATTTTTTGTCTCTCATCGGGGATGTTTAGAGGCGAGTAACCTCCCTTCCTCCGCTCTTGAGTAAAGTAGTAGGCAAGTTTGTTGTTTCGGAAAGTCCGAATGACTTTTGAAGCTGTCCCAATCCATATCTTAGAGATGGAAGCTATCTACCTATGGCGATATTTACCTTAAACCATAAATAGATAGTATTAGACAGTTGAAATAATTAATTAGGAAGCCATAGGATTTGTACTAACTTTAACCATATATAAATAGTCGTATAAAGGCTTAATACAAATTTTAACCTAGGTAATTTGATTCGAATAGACAGGGAACAAATAGGTTCCTAAATGTCTGAAATGAAAGCATTCGTCCTAAGCTATTACTTTTATGGGCAGAATAAAGATTCTAAAAAATGACTCGAACGTATTCGATTTGAACTATTGCTATTCTTGGGTAGAACTGACATGTTCTTAAAATGACCCGAATACTTTCTAGAATTTGTCAATTAAGACGCATTCTAATATTTGAAATAGATAAAGAAAATGTCTTTATAAGACCATTCTTAATTTGATTTGAATGCACTCGATATAGGTAATTGAAGCCTGAAATTTCAGGTAAGAAAGCACGACTAATAAAAATTAGACGAAATGAAGCCCAATCGAATGCATCTGGAATTTGTCACTTAAGACGCATTCCTAATTGAAATTTGATATTGAAATAGACTTGTAAAGTTATACCTTGATATTAAAGAAGCTCACAAAATACTTACAAGATCTGGAGAATTTAAGAAACAAACCTAGGCATCCACGATGATAGCTGATAGATCCTTAAGATTGCAGTTACTTGAGAACTGCTGCAATAACTACTTATGTTTCGTTAAGGCTAATGAAGGAGGACTTCTCAACATCAAAGTGTTTGCTGTGGCATTTGAAATCCAAATCTAGAAGGAATTTATGAGATGTGATTAGGTATTATAAACTTAACAAATTAAGCCGTTTGAATAGGATTAGGTTATTCTTAAACCGAGATGACAAGATTTTCAGCGCTCTATCCTATCCTTAGATAAGCGGACTTGATAATTTAGTTGAAATGAGCACTACATCGTTAGACAAGATTTAAGTGCTAAGCGATAGAAACTTCGACTAAGTCGAAAGAGCCTTTTATAAAAACTCGATCGTTCGAGCTTAAAAGGTAGTAACTGGTCGTACAAGTTTCAAGTAGTAACTGAATAGCTTTTAGAAGCTTTCCTAAATAATGCCTTTGAAAAAAGGAGTTAAAACCCTCTCCCCCATTTTTGACATATATTTGAAACGATGTATTAGAAATTACAGTTTTTAAAATATATATATATATATATATATATATATATATATATATTTTTACTCTTTTTATATCTTTAAAATAGAAATTGGTATATCTATATATGGCATATATACTACTGCTCATATATATGCTGCTCTTTCTCATATAATATATATATATATATGTATATAACAATAATAATAATAGCAGCAATAATAAATAACTAATATGTATATATATATGTTACATATATAACAATATATATATATATATATAATAATAATAATAATAATATAATATAACTATATATATATATATAATAATAATAATAATAATATATGTAATATATATATGTATATATATATAATATATATATGTATATGTATAATATACATAATATATAATATATATATGCTGATCTTTATCTTTATATATATGTATATATATATGTAATATGTACAACTGTATATATATATATATATATATATATATATATAAATATATAACTGTATATATATAAAAACGTATATATATATGTGTAATAACATATATATATATATGTATATATATATATATATACATATATAATAATAATATAATATATATATACATATATATATATATATATGTAACAACAACAACTAATAATAACTCTTAACAATATTTCAACCTGCTTTTAACAATAACCCATATATATATATATTGCGCAGCTCATGCGATATGGGGCGTTAAATCTGTTAGCCTCTGCATGCGCGCGAAGCCCTTATAAGGCGCGGGGCCCAGGGCGATTGCCCAAGGTCGCCTGGGCTATAACGCGTATAAGCCGTATATATAAGGCTTCGATTTTCCTCGCGTTGCAATTATAATGCAACTTTCCTTAAAACGTATCTCATCGAGCTACTGAACGAAATATTTTGAGAATGTTTTAATTGATTTAGCATTAGCTATATAGGGAAAACTTCGTTGCAAGGCATGTCTCAACTCAAGTTGTGAAAAATAAACGATATAAAAAAAAATTCATTTTCGTTTTAAATTTTTTTTTTATTTATATGATACTTAGTTTCAACTTATTTATAAACATGTTTCAATGAGCTCATCATCTTCTAGAAAAGAAAAGAGAAAAACCTTCTATATATATATATATATATATATATATATATATATATATATATATATATATATATATATATATATATATTTACTTTATAAATCTTTTTTATCAAATATATATATATATATATATATATATATTATTAGTGATGGGACGATTAATCGGAATCGGCATCGGAATCGGAGGAATCGGCTGTTTTTCAGGAATCGGGGTCGGAATCAGCAAAATTTGTACTGATTCTTTGACCGATTCTTTGGTACATACAATCTGAAAATAATTTTATTCGATCTTCAGATATTTCAAAGACAATATTTCGAAGTCTGCCGTATTGATTTTTAATTTTAGTTCTTCCTTAATTAATTCTATTTAATTAAAGAAAACTGGATTGAGCGGCGCATCTTTACGTAGATCCTAAGATATCATGTTAGGATTTTCAGACAGTCATGGTGAGGCAGACATTTGGCAATGTTTCATTAGTCATGTTATTTAATATGTTTTGATAATTATATACCCGTGAACTCGTAAGTGAGCAGTGAAATATTTGTCTTGTAGGCTTGTAATAATTGGAGCTATTGAATATAAATGCTATCCTTCGAGTTTCACCTTTTCACGTATCTCACACAGCATCTAATACAAGTGATTGTCTTCAAAATGTTATGGAAGAATTCAATATTCCTACTAATAAAATTCATGTTATAGTAAGGGATATCGCTGCACCTAATATCGCTGCAGGAGTTACACAAGTAGGATTCCAGGCATTACCTTGCTTAGAGCCTAAGATATCATGTTAGGATTTTCAGACAGTCATGGTGAGGCAGACATTTGGCAATGTTTCGTTAGTCATGTTATGTAATATGTTTTGATAATTATATACCCGTGAACTCGTAAGTGAGCAGTGAAATATTTGCCTTGTAGGCTTGTAATAATTGAAGCTATTGAATATAAATGACATCCTTCGTTTCACCTTTTCACGTATCTCACACAGCATCTAATACAAGTGATTGTCTTCAAATGTTATGGAAGAATTCAATATTCCTACTAATAAAATTCATGTTATAGTGATAAGGGATATTGCTGCACTAATATCGCTGTACCAGGAGTTACACAGTAGGATTTAGGAATTTTGCTTACTTTTACACTCTTTGACCTTACTAGTTCTCAATGATGCCACATTTGAACAAAAGACGTGAAAAAAATATCCATATGCAAACAAATCGCAAGGTCATTTTAATCCCTCGCCTCAAGCTATTTACCAAGTATGAAGAATATCAAACTAGATTTAATTTACCACAGCATAGATTTATTCAGGATGTACAAACCAGATGTAATAACCAGTATTATATGCTTTTAAAAATTTTTGAACAAAGACGGCTCTCATTTTCATTTTGCAGCAATCATTCGAAACCTGCATGCTTAGAAACGACGGAAGAAGTTGTTGAAACATTGCTAAAAATACTTAAAAATTTTGTTGATTGGACAAATTTATTGAGCCACCAGGAATCAATGGCATCGGCAAAAATCCCATATGAAAGTGATTAGCAGTTTTTTTAAAAAGGGTCAGGAAAAGGATATTTGAGGGACTTGGGTCTTCAGTATCAGCATGGAAAAATTCAGTAAAACAGATTCAACATTTACTTTACTGATAAGAATCTTGTGCTTACTACCTATCTTGATCCACGTTTTAAAACTACATTCCTTGAGGATGAATATAACAAAGTGGAAGGTATTCTTAAGCAATGGATAATGAAAATATAGCGCTGTATAAAGGAAGAGGAAAACAGTTTCAACCACTTTTTAAACCAATCTTCAAGATTCTTCTCATTTATCCAGCAGAATAGGGCGAAAGGTGATACTGAAGAAAACAGTTTAACTTCAGTTTTGAAAGATGTTTTTCGGAATTTAAAGAGAAAAACTTTAAAAGCAGCAAAGAAACTCATTCCTATGGAGAAAGACACATATATTGAAAAAAAATTGAAGATGTTATAAAAGTAGAAATCAGCCCAATATAAAAATATGAAACATTAAAAATTTAGAAAAGAAAGTCCCTTACAGTGGTGGTCATCGAATAAAGGTACCTTTTCAGCATTTGGGTGTCCTTGTTAGAAAATATTTAAGCTCGCCCCCGTTGAAAGTGAGACTCTTCAGAATTGGAGGATCAATTTTTTCTCCTAAAAAAAATGCACTCAGAAACGAGAGAAATGTTAATGTTTTTGCACTACAATTTAAGGGTCATGCTTTGACTACAAATAATAATGATAATTTTGCTTCAAGATCTTACTTTTAGTAAATTAAAAAAGGATTTTTTTAAATAAAAAATGACAAAATTGTTCATTTATTGTAAGATTTTAAATATTGCTTTATTATTTTTCAGTGGTTAAATAAATAAATAAAAAAGGTAATTAACTAATTTCTTTAGCAAAGATAAAATATAAAAGATATAAGGGAATTCTATAACATTAATTTACAAGGTTTTAAATATCTAAAATATTAGTTGGAGTTAGCAAAAATTAAGAGCATATATATATATATATATATATATATATATATATATATATATATATACTATATATATATATATATATATATATATATATATATATATAACATAATAACTGCTCATATATAATAATATGCCTATATATGCTGCTATATCTATATATATATATATATATATATATATATATATATATATATATAATATATATATATATATATATATATATATATATATATATATATATATATATATATATATATATATATATATATATATGAAATATAAAAAATTATATAACTATATATATACGCCATATATATATATATACTCTATATATATATATATACTGCCCTATAACTGCTCAATATATATATATATATATCAGAAGGTAGGCACTTCCGCTCTTTGGTCCGCTAGTCCGCTTCTAGTCCGCTCCGAGCGGACTGCCAGAATAGGTGCGGACTAGCGGAGGTGCAGGGCGATCAGGAAATTAGCGGACACATGCGGATCAAAAAAAAGTTTCCGCACGTGCAAGTCCGCTATTTTTGAAAAATGAAGTATAGTTTACTTATTAAAAATTCTTATTGGTTATAATAAAGAAATATAATTTTTATTTTAAGTTTGTAACTAATTATACTTTTAGTCTAAGACTTATTGTTTTTTAATAATTAAACTTCCAAAACCAATCTCAACCTCCTTAATGGTACCATATATAATAAATAACATTTAAATTGACTTTATAGACTGAATGGCTATTAACCTCATCTATAACTTTAATTAATTATATATTATTATCCTATAATAACTAGGCAATATCTAAATCAATTCTGTGTAAAAAACCAAATACATATATATATATATATATATATATATATATATATATATATCAACCACACGCACACGCGCGTGTATAAAAAAAAAATTCTCAAAAAAGAGACACATGTATGTATATAGCATAATATGTATAATACTTCCTCCTAAGATTATAACTTCCTACTCTACCTTTCATTTTTGAACCTATAATATCACGCTTTCTTTTAATTCACAAATTGTAGTTTTCAATCTCATGTCCAAGAATCCAACCCATATGCAACCATTGCATAAGTCAGAGTTTTTTTTTTCTGGAAGGAGAACTCTATACCAAAAAAGAATTTTTCGTATAGTTTTAAAGAAAGCATGAATCTACTTTCTTATCACATATTTTCTTTTTTTCCCAGATATAAAAAAAAAAAAAAAAAAAAAAAAAAAAAACTTTTTACAACCTTCCCCCCCCCCCCCCCCCCCTATCTATCTTAATTTTCTCATTCGTCTAGAAGCCTCTCCCTCAAACCCTTCTCCCCATCTATTTTTGATGAGATCCTTTCAGAGTTGCCAATAAACGAATTTTTATATTTAATATTCCTAATTCTGAATTTTTGTTTTGTTCAATGACTTTTAATATTTCTTAGAATCCCTATTGATAAATCTTTCATTTTTCACACACTAAATTTTTTTTTATCAACGGAAATCCTACAAAACAAATTACCATTTGTTTTTTTCAAGTGAGCATAGCATCTTTGCATATCTTCCAAAACAGAATATAAATCCTCCTTCTCCCCCCCCTCGGGACCACGTTGATATAATCCCCCATTTCTCTCCCCCTTCACCCCGGCTGTACACGAGGAATAAATCATTTTACTTTCGCAAATGGCCCTAGCCAGTGTGTTCTTAGCTTGTGCTCAAACAGTGAATGTTCTTGGTAAGTCTTTCAATCATTTCCCATTTTTATTATTACTTTTATTTCATAATAATTTTAAGGTTTTTTGAAGTTTTTGAAAAAGCCCACTCTAAGCTTGGGAATTTTACAAAAGTTGAGGCCTAGAACCAGCCCTACTTTATAAGCGGTAACACCACTTAAATATCTATAATTAAATTTTAACTCTACCCCAAACATGGGTTGGTTAAAATTTGCTGGAGTTATTATGGAGTAGTTTTTTTTTTTTCTTCTCTTATCAATATAAATTTTTATTTTTGAAATATCACATATTTTATAAATTTTTGTTATTTTTTTTCTCAAGCATTATATTTTATTTATTTATCTTTTATATTTATTTATATACTTTAAAGTAGACGAAAAAGGCCCTATTTTTTTTTTACCCGGTCTTATTTTCTTATTTTTTTCTTGCAATAATTTTTATTCCTCTTTCATTTTTAAAAGTAATTATAATTTCTATCCAAAACCTAACGTCCCTTCTTTTAAATAAAATGCTCTGAAATCATAGTTTTTTTCTTCCTTGCTCTTCTTGAATCCATAAAACTACTACCTCTGCACCAAAAGTACCGTATATGGGTAGTAATGGATAATGGGGATGATACAGAAAAGGATGAAAAATAATAATAATAATAATAATAATGAGAAGGGAGTTTCAGAGAACTAGTAAAGTTTGTGATATATATATGAATAACAATATGGTTAGTAATAGAAAATGTAAAAAGGGCCAAGTGAAATAGGAAAGACAAGTAGCCCGGATTGGTGTTGATGAGAGCTTAAGAAGTTTTTGATAGCTTGTTCTATTTTTTTTGAAGCCATTAGATAGCCTAAGATCATAGGAGCCACAAATTAAAACTTGTTTAGACGATAATGATTTACTTAAAATACTTTCCCATCCAGTGAAAATTGTTTTATTTATTTTAGATTGCTTTACAAATAGGCTTTACCAAAAGGCTTATTTGAAGGTGAAATATCTCTTGTCGCACACCCCCTTATGCCCAAAATTTCTCCTCCCTTTTTTTGAATGTCTTGTAGTTTTTTTTAACACTTTGAAATAAACTTTACCAGAAGGTTTATTTGAAGGTGAAAAACTGTTTTTCCACATACCCCTCTGAGATGATTTTTTTTCCTCTTCGAAGACTTTAAAATTTTACATACCAAAATTTTATTCTCTTCCTAATATTAGTATCGGAAAAACCATATTTTTAGTTTAACTTTTTTTTTTATTCACTACACTTCCAAATAAACAAAAAATTTTATTTGGAAGTGAAAAACTGTTTTACCACACTCCCCTCTTTTTTTTTCTCTTCTTGAGGAGACTGCGATATCGAATTTATTTCTTTGGGGGTTTTTCATTTAACATATAAGATCTAAATAATCATCATTACAAGGCCATATTTCCTGCGTAGCATTTTTCTTTCATTTTTTTATAAAGAGCTTGGACCAACCTTTTTAGTAGTTTAATAATTAAATTAATAATAAAGCTTGAAATGCAAGGTTTTTCATCAATTTATAAGATAAATTAGGCAATGTGCTTTTGAAAATCTCATCTTCTCTAGTTAGTTTTACAGTTTTCATTTCTGAGAAATAGTATATTCTTTTTGGAAATTTCATTTAGCTACCTTTGTTATAGTAAATTTGTTTTTGCAAACTAAAGATAATTTGAAAAATCTCCCTTAACCAAAGTCAGACATTTTTTTTTCCGGTATATATATAATTTTTCAAAATTTTAGAGGTTTTTAATATCTATATATCTTAGAGATTAAAGTTTTTTTCATGCACTTTGAATTTAGAGATTAAATTGAATGGAGTGTAAGACGATTAGCTTGCATAAAATTTTTGAGGTGTGAATGAATGGAAAAATATATATTTGAATTAAGATTTTTTTTCCATAGAAAGTAAATTTGTAACATAATTTAGTACAAGGTGTTTGTAGTGAAAAAAAAAAAAAAAAAAAAAGTATTAGTTTTTTTTGTAGAAAATTGTCTTGGATTTATTCTAATTATTATTTAAACTATTCATGAGAGCATCTAGCCCTATTTCTTAAATGTTATAAATATTTTTTTTTAGCTTAACTAGGCCCTACCTAGCATAAACTTCTTTTGAAAATTTTTCTTCGTAACGTATAAATTTTATACAGCCAAAGGTTAATAAAATGGATTTTTAAATGGGATATGCATACTTTTCTTTAGTATTCTTAACTTAGTAATATCAGTTATAGAACACATCCTATACTATGCAAGTTATATTTTATGACTCAGGATATATGCAAATTAGGAAAGCATTTTATTTTTATCTTTTTTTTTGGTATTGAAAATTTGGGTCAGTGGTAACAAAAGTGATAAAGATATAGTTCTGATTCTGACCATACATTATATTTTTTTCCTTAGAAGTTAGCAATTTTTGAGTTTTTCTTAGTTTTAATCTTTAAGGTATTTTATAAAAATTTAATTTATTTTTCTAAAAGTTGTTTCAAGACATCCACAGGGCATATAGTTAAATCTTAAATCTGACACTTAAATTTGTTTCACATCCCAGTATTTGTAACTTAATAAGCTTTCAAAAGTTTGAATGTCATGCTATTGTAAAAGTCATTGGAAGCAGTATTATGCAATGGATAAAATAATTCTTATAAATATTTGGTATAAACTTTGAGTCATAAAATTCCGTCAGCCACTTCGCTTCCCACTTCATTTTTTTTTTTGAAACCTACTTATCACAATTTATTTTTTTCACTTCCTTAATATAAAAGATATTTTTGATTTGGTTTAAATATAATGTTTACGAGTAGATGCTGGTAGAGTAAAGTTTTATTTAAATGGGTGATTTATGCTTTTATTGTTATTTTATAATTTTTAATGGGGTCCATCTTATTCATGAAAAAAACAATTTTTTTGTAATTTTTTTCGAAGGTGAAATTTATGGCATACTGAATTACGTACATCGAACTTCTAACTTTGCTTTTCGTTATGGCCTTCATAGAGAATTAAAATCATACGAATAATCTTTTTATATAAATTTTTGTATACAATTTTTACCAGCTGAAATCAATAAAATCTGGTTTCGCTTCGGCTGGAACATATGCGAAATTTTTGTATGCTAAAGATTTGCTGTTTATAGTGCCCCCACATTTATTTTATAAAATTCATCCTCAGAGGTATTATTAATTTGTATCAGTTTTTTCTTTGTATTATTATTAATTGATCTGGCGTGAGAATATGCTTCTACCATCCTTTTATAACATTCAGTATTTGGGTAAAATAAGATGTGTAGAATATGCTAGATTTGTAAATCTTTTTTGTTTATGTTTTACAGATTTGTATAACTTTCTTATGTAAACCATTTTATATTTTTCATGTTTTGTAATTTCTTTTTTTATATTTTTTTAGAACTCTACACAGTGGTGTAAAAATTTTATTCATTCTCAAAAATAAACCTTATTCTGAACTAGAGTCTGATTGCGTTATCCTACAATTATCCAAGGCCTATAACAGTCAATCCCCATTTTCCGGAAACTGAAGGAAAAGATTTGCGGGAGAGTAGCGTACCTTGCTTGAGCGAATCAAATTGAGAGTATTAGCGAAGATAAGAAGCATTTCCGAAGCAAGCTACTGGAGTTTATATAGGTGAAGAAAGAAGCAAACGCAAAGCAAAGAGTGCCAAGAACTTCACTTCGAGAGCTATTACACACCGCAGGTTAGACCATTTTTCTCAAAAGTTATTATTTTACAAACAAAGCTGATATAATTTTGAATATAAAACTTATACACCCCTTTGATTTTATCAGAATAATAAAATTAACGTTAAAGTAACGTAAATTTTGGGGTTTTATTTTTTATATAACACATAACCATAAAGATATTTCGCTAATTTAGCTAAGCGCTAACTCTTGTTCTCTTGGCACCATTTTGAAAAGCAAATACTCCACATAAATTTATATAAGATATATTAGTTATATAATGCCAAGAGAAAAAAAACATTGCCATATCAAGCTCAAAGGCAAACGCTTCACAATATTTTCAACACTATTCTGATCAAAGCCGTAACCGAGAAGCCGGTCCAGCATCAGCATTCACACATTTCTCTCATGAAAGATATACGCATGAAAATTGGAGAAAACAAAACTTTCAGCAACCTCAACAAATTTATCAAAGAAAAACTTTCAACCATCGGGAAAAGCCACAAGCACTGGAGTTTCCCCCTACACAAAACTATCAACAAACGCCACAACAGAATCATAACCTTCATGGAGAAATAACCTAACGTCTTACGCAAGAATAGCTGAATCAACAGATGAATATGAAGAAGCTTTAGATGATCAATATGAAACACCTCAAGAAGAGAACTATTACGATGAACAAGAAAACTATTTTTATGATGAAATCGTTGAAATTCAATACGATGAGCAGAGTCAGGATTTTTTTCAATAAGGAGGGCAGAACAACAGGAAACGTCTCCCCTCCGCAATCCTGATATTCCGAATGGTAATAGCAGTTCCGCCACTCTTGATGATTTCGTTCCAGCTATGAATGTAATAGGTAATAAAAGCACCACCACTCACACCAATTTTGATAATGTATTAGGAAATGTTTCTCAATATTCAACTAACTCTGAAAATTTAACTTTAAATTCCATTTCAAATTCTCATAACAAAAATGTGAATTGTCTAAATGTTCATACACGCTCAAAATCTCATTTTAATTTAGATACCAAGCATAAAGTTAAAAATTTTGTAAATCAAAATGATTGTAAGTCACATGAATTTATAAATAGTAATAATGTAAAATATAACGGAAATTTCCAAGATGTTAACACATGCCCAGCGATTCACAAAAATGTTTCTCATGCACCTCTAAATTCTTATTATTTAAATGTTTCAAATATTGCTAACTCACGCACCACTGCTCCCGAGAGTAGTTTACTTAATATTCCGCATGCATTGATAGATACAGCATATTTAAAGGTAAATAAAACAAATTCGCAATGTAATTCTAAAGCACCTATGAATGTAATCAGTATTGAAAACATATCTCAGGGTACAGTAGCGTCAGCTATGAATGGTTTGAAAAACGCTAACCCACTCTCTGTGGGCTCTTTAAACACTACTGAAGATGATGTATTTCCTTCAGAGAGCACAAATGTAAAGAATGATCACAAAGCCACCTCTCACGGAAATCTAAACGCAACTATGAAAAAAAGGTTTTCACATGCAAATATGAAAACGACTCATTTCATTTCTAACAATATTAAGCAACCAAATAATGTAAATGTTCTTAATCCTCATCTTTCTTTCAGCAAAGCTTCTCCTCCTAATAACTTTATTTGTAGCCATTATGACTTGGGAAAAGCCCAGATAGGTGGAAATTTTATTGAGGATAAAAATGCATGTTCGATAGGTTTTAATGATACTATTTTCAACGAGAATTTTAAACTTCATGAGCATAACAGTTTTCATGGTGGAGCAAACACCATTACCAGAGATAGAATAGTTAAAGTAGGAAGCATGCCCTACAGTCAAAATGGTAAACCAGATAGCATTAATGGGAGTAAACCTAATAGCTCAATAAATTTTGGTAATTGTGGAGCATCTTATAGTCCAGGAAACAAAAAAGTTATGACGCAAGTTTTAAAGCAATCACCTCTGGGAGAACAAAAATCCACTCAATATGAGCTTACACAAAAGCAACCAGAGCCACATATTGCCCATTTTCAACAGAGAATGTGGAATATGGACTTTCCTCTTAACACAAACTTTTTATTTTTCAGAAATTTTAATGACAATTTACAGATTAGCACGCCAAATTTAGCAAAATCGAGAAGCGCATCAAATGCACAGTTGGAAAGCAGTGGGATAGCAACCCAGTCCAGAAGCGAAATGGATATGCCGCAGTTAGCAAATGGAAATGTGAACACAAATGCTGTTGAAAATAGCGATAGTAATGGTGGTGAAATTCATAAAAGACTTATGCAGCAAGTTAAAATGGGTTTGGAGTTAGATGTTGATTTCCAAAGGAAAGGTAAGGTTAATAACTCTATTTATATGAATAAATATATAGCAGATGTAAAGTTTAATAGCAAAGATGATATAAGTGGAAGTTCCACAAGCGATTTTGATAATGAGATAGCTCACACAAAGATAGAACATTGGGAAGGTGACAATTTGAACAGAGCATATGATACATTAGGCACAGCGAATGCCAAGGTAAAGAGTAGCCATGATATATGTATCTCAAATGGTAAAAATAGGCAAAGTACTGATGATAAAAACACGCAAAACAATGTTTTAAATATTATTGAACATGGAAAGCGCACTTTCCATAGGTATAGCAGAAACAGAATGTTAAGTAGAAACAATGTAAGTAGAAGAACAACTTTTGCAAGCACTACAAACAATGTAGGTAATAATTTTTTAAATAAGAATAGCTTAATGGGGCACAATTTTTCAAACTATCAGTATGATTTTCATATATCGCACTCTTGTTCAAATAATATACAACCTTTTGAATTTTATGATAGCACAAATTCAATAGAGAAATTAGTTGGAAATTTTAATCTATCTCCCCCATTATCAACCACCACAGATTTCTCTTTTCACTCTAATCATGCTCAAACTATTAAGAATGATAACTTTCCTCAGGGCACTCCCCCTTCTTCGCAAAAGGATTTCTCAGATACTATTATATCTTTTGATGAGGAAACGATACCAAATTCTTTATTACCTTCTAACACTCTCGTTTCTGAGCACTATGATATGACTTCCAAACCATCATTTGATAAATATTTTGAACCTCACCCTCCATTTGGTTCCTCTCAGGTTGATAATCTCACTTCAAATCACCATATCAGCTCTCTCTCTCTTCCTCAAGTAGAAACGCATCTTTCTTTCGCAAAGGACGCAGTTCCGATTTCATACTCACAACAACCTTTTCTAGATTCATATTCAGAACAAAAGGAATCAATCCACACACCTCCTCAGAACAAAAATTTTAAATCTCAACAACAAACACCTTTCTCAGCTCCTGATTTTACAAATCTTTCTAATCAAAACACACTTAAAGTAGCCTCACGCTTGTCTTTATTTCAAACCGAAGCAGTTCCATATAACACTGAGTCATTCACATCTCTCATTAAAAATTTAACTTCCTCTCCTCCTTTATCAAAATTTTCATCAGATTCTCAAACTATTCCGTTACAAGATGATGCACATCCTACACCAAAACTAAAGTCTCAGGAAACCACTACCGCACTTTCTATGGTTGTCGCACAACCGCCAGTCTTATTTAAAAAAGACATTGTGGTCCCTCCTCTATCTAAATCTCTACGAGTTTTCTCTAATCTTTCCATTTCACAAACAGAAATAAAACTCATACTTTCACACGACGTATCTTTTGAAACTCTTCCAAATCCTCCTCCACAACAACCTTATTCCTACGCGCTCCGACCACCTCCAAAGCCTAACTTTTTGTCTCCTTCACTTCCAAGAAGGCTTACTTTCAAAGACCTTCCCACCGCAATACCTCCGAAACTATCTTGTGACAAATCTCCTTCTCCACTTCAAACCTCAACGTCACAAATTCATTCTCCTCCACCTCCTCCATTACCTCCTGAAATTTCACTTCAAAGTAGACCTCCTTATCCAATTCCTCATCCACCGATTTATTCTTCCACTTTGGAAAACAAACTCCTATTTAATCTTTCACTGTGGAAAACAAACTCTTCTTTCCTCACACAGGAAAATTTCTTCATAAATCACAAACACTTTTAGACTTTAAAATTTTTTTTTCTCTCGCCGCCAGCACTATATTTATATTTTCACTGAGAAAATATAAAATAAACAATCACATCTTAGAAATCAGGGAAATTCCTAAATGTAAAAGAAAACTGCTCACAGTTTTAACAACCTAAACACAAGAAAATTTTAAAGAAGATTAGAACAAAGATGTTTCCTCCCCATAATTTTTTTTAATTTTAATTTTTTATTATTTGTAACATCAAAATCCTACTCATTTTTGGGTCACTATCCATATTATTTTCAGTTTGTTTCAAATCGAAGTTAGAATATATTTTTGATATGGAATTAAATTTCAGTTATTTCAATTTTGTAATGTCAAACACGAAGACAGACTTTCACCTAAATTTCAACCCCTCAGACTCAAGTATTTTCATTAAACACATTTATTAAACCATATTCTTTTCCTTTGCCTCCCATTTTAACAAAACATATCAAGAGTTCAAATGCGCACAAATTATTAATGCTATTGCATACATCTTACACTTTAAAACATACTTACAGTAATTATGTACAAAGACAATTGTTAGCATCTAGTTTCTCATTATGCATTTGATTCCTCCTTAAACGAAACTCTCCACTGTTTCCCCCTAAGATTATAACTCTTTACTCTGACTACCTTTCATTTTTGAATCTATAATATCACACTTTATTTTAATTCTCAAATTGTAGTTTTCAATCTCATGTCCAAGAATCCAACCCATATGCAACCATTGCATAAGTCAGAGTTTTTTTTTTTCTGGAAGGAGAACTCTATACCAAAAAAGAATTTTTCGTATAGTTTTAAAGAAAGCATGAATCTACTTTCTTATCACATATTTTCTTTTTTTCCCAGATATAAAAAAAAAAAAATAAATTAATAAAAATTTACAACCTTCCCCTCCCCTCCCTCCTCCTATCTATCTTAATTTTCTCATTCGTCTAGAAGCCTCTCCCTCAAACCCTTTCTCCCCCATCTATCTTTTAAAATTCTTCCAAAGTTGCCAATAAACGAATTTTTATATTTTTATTCCTAATTCTGAATTTTTGTTTTGTTCAATGACTTTTAATATTTCTTAGAATCCCTATTGATAAATCTTTCATTTTTCACACACTAAATTTTTTTTTATCAACGGAAATCCTACAAAACAAATTACCATTTGTTTTTTTCAAGTGAGCATAGCATCTTTGCATATCTTCCAAAACAGAATATAAATCCTCCTTCTCCCCCCCCTCGGGACCACGTTGATATAATCCCCCATTTCTCTCCCCCTTCACCCCGGCTGTACACGAGGAATAAATCATTTTACTTTCGCAAATGGCCCTAGCCAGTGTGTTCTTAGCTTGTGCTCAAACAGTGAATGTTCTTGGTAAGTCTTTCAATCATTTCCCATTTTTATTATTACTTTTATTTCATAATAATTTTAAGGTTTTTTTGAAGTTTTTGAAAAAAGCCCACTCTAAGCTTGGGAATTTTACAAAAGTTGAGGCCTAGAACCAGCCCTACTTTATAAGCGGTAACACCACTTAAATATCTATAATTAAATTTTAACTCTACCCCAAACATGGGTTGGTTAAAATTTGCTGGAGTTATTATGGAGTAGTTTTTTTTTTTTTCCTCTCTTTCTCTTATCAATATAAATTTTGTATTTTTGAAATATCACATATTTTATAAATTTTTGTTATTTTTTTCTCAAGCGTATATTTATATCCCCTTTATCTTTTTATATATTTATTTATATACGCTTTAAAGTAGACGAAAAAGGCCCTATCTTTTTTTTACCCGGTCTTATTTTCTTATTTTTTTTCTTGCAATAATTTTTATTCCTCTTTCATTTTTAAAAGTAATTATAATTTCTATCCAAAACCTAACGTCCCTTCTTTTAAATAAAATGCTCTGAAATCATAGTTTTTTTCTTCTTCTCTTCTTGAATCCATAAAACTACTACCTCTGCACCAAAAGTACCGTATATGGGTAGTAATGGATAATGGGGATGATACAGAAAAGGATGAAAAATAATAATAATAATAATAATAATAATGAGAAGGGAGTTTCAGAGAACTAGTAAAGTTTGTGATAGGTGAAAAAAAAAAAAAGAAAATCTCTGGAAAATTTAAAAAGGGCCAAGTGAAATAGGAAAGACAAGTAGCCCGGATTGGTGTTGATGAGAGCTTAAGAAATTTTTGATAGCTTGTTCTATTTTTTTTTGAAGCCATTAGATAGCCTAAGATCATAGGAGCCACAAATTAAAACTTGTTTAGACGAATAATGATTTACTTAAAATACTTTCCCATCCAGTGAAAATTGTTTTATTTATTTTAGATTGCTTTACACTTTGAAATGGGCTTTACCCAAAAGGCTTATTTGAAGGTGAAATATCTCTTGTCGCACACCCCCTTATGCCCAAAATTTCTCCTCCTTTTTTTGAATGTCTTGTAGTTTTTTTTTTAACACTTTGAAATAAACTTTACCAGAAGGTTTATTTGAAGGTGAAAAACTGTTTTTCCACATACCCCTCTGAGATGATTTTTTTTTCCTCTTCGAAGACTTTAAAATTTTACATACCAAAATTTTATTCTCTTCCTAATATTAGTATCGGAAAAACCATATTTTTAGTTTAACTTTTTTTTATTCACTACACTTCCAAATAAACAAAAAATTTTATTTGGAAGTGAAAAACTGTTTTACCACACTCCCCTCTGAGAAATTTTTTTTTCTCTTCTTGAGGAGACTGCGATATCGAATTTATTTTTTTGGGGGTTTTTCATTTAACATATAAGATCTAAATAATCATCATTACAAGGCCATATTTCCTGCGTAGCATTTTTCTTTCATTTTTTTATAAAGAGCTTGGACCAACCTTTTTAGTAGTTTAATAATTAAATTAATAATAAAGCTTGAAATGCAAGGTTTTTCATCAATTTATAAGATAAATTAGGCAATGTGCTTTTGAAAATCTCATTTTCTCTAGTTAGTTTTACAGTTTTCATTTCTGAGAAATAGTATATTCTTTTTGGAAATTTCATTTAGCTACCTTTGTTATAGTAAATTTGTTTTGGCAAACTAAAGATAAGTTGGAAAATCTCCCTTAGCCAAAGTCAGACATTATTTTTTTGGTATATAGGCCCTATATATATAATTTTTCTTTTCATCTTTTCAGAGGGTTTCAATATCTATATATCTTAAGAGATTTAAATTTTTTTCATGCACTTTGAATTTAGAGATTAAATTGAATGGAGTGTAAGACGATTAGCTTGCATAAAATTTTTGAGGTGTGAATGAATGGGAAAAATATATATATGAATTAAGATTTTTTTTTCATAGAAAGTAAATTTGTAACATAATTTAGTACAAGGTGTTTGTAGTGAAAATTAAAAAAAAAAAAAAAATTAATTTTTTTGTAAAAATTGTCTGGATTTATTCTAATTATTAATTTAAACTATTCCATGAGAGCATCTTAGCCCTATTTCTTATGTTTATAAATATTTTTTTAGCTTAACTAGGCCCTACCTAGCATAAATTCTTTTGAAAATTTTTCTTCGTAACGTATAAATTTTATACAGCCAAAGGTTAATAAAATGGATTTTTAAATGGGATATGCAACTTTTCTTTAGTATTCTTAACTTAGTAATATCAGTTATAGAACACATCCTATACTATGCAAGTTATATTTTATGACTCAGGATATATGCAAATTAGGAAAGCATTTTATTTTTATCTTTTTTCTGGTATTGAAAATTTGGGTCAGTGGTAACAAAAGTGATAAAGATATAGTTCTGACTCTGACCATACATCATATTTTTTTTCTTAGAAGTTAGCAATTTTTGAGTTTTTTCTTAGTTTTAATCTTTAAGGTATTTTATAAAAATTTAATTTATTTTTCTAAAAGTTGTTTCAAGACATCCACAGGGCATATAGTTAAATCTTAAATCTGACACTTAAATTTGTTTCACATCCCAGTATTTGTAACTTAATAAGCTTTCAAAAGTTTGAATGTCATGCTATTGTAAAAGTCATTGGAAGCAGTATTATGCAATGGATAAAATAATTCTTATAAATATTTGGTATAAACTTTGAGTCATAAAATTCCGTCAGCCACTTCGCTTCCCACTTCATTTTTTTTTTTGAAACCTACTTATCACAATTTATTTTTCACTTCCTTAATATAAAAGATATTTTTGATTTGGTTTAAATATAATGTTTACACCCCCCACCACTAGGAGTAGATCCTGGGTAAGAAAGTAAAAAGTTATTTAAATGGTGATATATGCTTTTAATTGTTATTTCCAAAATGTAATACATAAATTTTAATCTGAAGAGGAGTACCATTGCTAAAAATAATTCTTACATAATAATAACTAAAAAAAAAACTGAAAAAAAAAAAAAAAATAAAAGATAAAAAAAAAAAAAAAAAAAAATAAAAAAAAAAAAAAAAAAAAAAAAAAAAAAAAAAAAAAAAAAATAAAAAAAAAAAAAAAAAAAAAAAAAAAAATAACAAATAAAAAATAGAAATACAAAAATAAAAAAAAAAAAACACAAAAAAAAAAAAAAAAAATAAAATAACAAGAATAAGAAACTAAAAAAAAATTCATAAAAATGTTAATTAATATAGTAAAAAATAACTAGACTTAATATTTGACAATATCTTCAATCACGACAAGGAAAAATGAAAAAAATTAATAACAAAAATAAAAATAGAAACAATACTAAAGAAAATATAACCGCATACATAAACACACCAACAAAACGAAAACTTAAAAAAAACAACATAAAAAAAAACTTAAGCTATCAAATAAACATCTAGAAAACATAATAAACAATGAATAGAAGCACTATAAATCACAAAAGAAACAAATAAAAAAGAAATGAAGATGAAAGCAATAAAATAAAAAAAAAATCATAAAAACAACAAACAAAACACAACAACCAGAAATAATGAAAAGATTATAATTGAAATAAAATCGTAAAAAATAATCATAAAATGTACCAAATCAACAACAAAAATAAACATCAGCGATAATAAACAAATAAGACAAAAGAAAACTGAAGTAAAACAAAAGAATAAAAAACATCTGACGTTACAGAACAAAGCAAAAAAAAAAACATAAAACACAACGGAATGGAATCACACACATCCATTGCAGAAATCATCACCTTTGTATGCGAACGATTATGCTGTTTATAGAAGTGCCAATAAAATAAAGACAACCAATTATATTAATTTCACTAAAAAACATGTACAATCATTCAAGAAAGGTATCCTCCAAATAAATAAATCCTAATTGATAAATTCAAAGTTAAATTATCCTATATATGTAAAACATACATACAAATATATACTGAATCTATTCAAATGATAAAAAAAAAAACAAATCAAAACTGAGCGAATCGAAGAAAACTATGCTATGAGTGAGAATATGCTTCTACCATCCTTTTATAACATTCAGTATTTGGGGTAATAGATGTGTAAGAAATAATATCAACTAAGAATCTCAATGTAAAACAAATAATACTACAAAACACACAATTAATTAGTTCTTATAAGTTACTAATAAATAACGATTTGATATAAAAACTCTTACATTTAACAATGTAAAAACCAATATTATAATAATAAATAAATTATTTAACACAATTACACAAGTGATTGGTTAATTTAAACTTCAATCATAATAATTAATAATATTAAATTATTATATATCATTAGGCAATACCAATAAAAACAAAACACAGATACGGTAAAACAACGTACAAGACCTATATTAAATTAACTATAAACAACAAAAAAAAATAAAACCAACAAACGCTATTCTGAAATCAGAGTCTGATTGCGTTATCCTACAATTATCCAAGGCCTATAACAGTCAATCCCCATTTTCCGGAAACTGAAGGAAAAAGAGATTGCGGGAATATATATAAAATATTCACTAGATACACCACAGTACTAGTATATAAATAAAAGTATATAATAAATTACATTATAGATATATATATATACATATCAAAAATTAAATAAGACAAACTAATAAACATACACAACAACAATAAACACAATATATATATATCTACTCTAATATACTATATTAAACTAAACATTTATACCACTTATATTATTATATATACTATATATATTCTTAGAGGAATGCAATGCTAGGCATAAATGAGCTGGAGGGAGGTGGAGAAGAAAGATCGTCTAAGGTGGAATTAGTGGCAAAGGTTTGAGCAAAGATTTCAGTTTTAGCGAAAGGTAAAATGGAAGTTGTGCTATCGAAAGATATTAGAGGAAGAGACAAAGCTGGAATTAACATTTCTTGCAAAATGGCAGAAATGACGAGAGGAGGAACCAGTAAGATTACTGCATTTTCTATGAAGAAAAAGAGCTTTTAGTGTCACAAAAAATATATTTTGTATAATTCTGGGATGGATGAAATATAAGTTGCGTGAGTTTCTGGAGTATGAAGACGAGTAGGACAAGAACAAGCAGAGTTAAACCAATGTTAGTTAGGTTCAGTTGAACCTAAAGAATATGAAGAATATTGAATATAATCCTCCATACCAGGGAGAATTACCTTGGTAGTGCATTCAGGACACTCTGACGGACCCCTCCCATGAAGGCAGTAGTCATTTCAAGGGAAATTAAGGAAGTACAACGGCAAGTACTACCAGTTAGCAGCACTCAAGTGGCAGAAATATTTCCAGCAGAAGATTTGGAGATAGAACAGGATACAGAGATAAGGTGATCAGAAGAACTCAGAGGAGGAAAGAATTTAGCAGAACAAGAAGGATTAGAAGTTAGGAAAAAGTCTAGAATTTTAGGACACACACACACACACCTACAATTACACACACACACACACCTACACAATTCACACACCCTACACACACACACACCACAAACACACACACCACAAACACACCACCTACATCCACTGCACACAACAATATATAATTATATATCTATATATATGATATATATTATATATATATATATATATATATATATATATATATATATATTATATATATATATATCTACTATATATATATATATATATATATATATATACTTATATATAATTATATATATATATATTATATATATAATATAATATATATAATATATATATATTATTATATATAATATATATATATATAATCAGGGGCGTATGCATAGGGTAGGCAGGGTAGGTAGCTCCTACCCAATATTTTTGAGTCTTTTGATAAAATAGTAAGATGGTAAGTTAACTAAACTATTACTATTTTAATTTGAAAGTGAAAAAGGAAAACTGATTTATAAAATAAATTTAAAGAAAAACAACTACCTTAGCAATGCATATAATAACTAAATTCATTTGAAAATTTGCCTTCCTACTCTGTTTTTAAGAGTAATATTCTATCTATGGCATACATAGATTTTCATAATTAATATAATATATAGGGCCCAGTCCAGACATTATACGATGAATCTGTTGCTGTACAACGAAAAATACGAGAATCCCCGGGAACGAAACTTCGTTAGTGTGCGGAAACGTAACGAAGAAATTTGAAAAAAGAATTTTGAATCTCTCTCTCTCTCTCTCTCTTCTATATATATAATATATATATAATATATATATATATATATATATATTATGAGTATATATATATATTAAATATAATATATATATATTATATATAATCTATATATATATATATATATATATATATATATATATATCTATTATATATACAGTATATATATTATATATATTATAATTATATATATATATATATATATATTATTATATTATATATATATATATATTTATATATTATAACTATATATATATATATATATATATATATATATCATAGGCGGCTCGTGCCTGGTTGCAGGTTTAGCAACTCACATTTTATTATTATAGCAAACACACACCTATTTGCGCATGATTAGATTGATCGCTGTGAAACTATTAACGCACTTTGCCGCACGCAGAGAGAGCAAAGTAAGTCACATTCTAAAATTATCCACATGTTCATTCAAGTTATACTTTGATAGTTATTTTTTATTCTTTAATTTTTTTAGTAGGATTAAATATTAAAGAAATTAAATTGCATCTTATTATAATAAACACTCAATTGATTATTATTTTATGAAAAAAAACGTCATCAAATTTAAGTTAGTCAAATGTCACAACATGATTGTTGCAGACACTTTACAACACATGCCCTATACATTTTGAGGAGAAAATGTGTTGAAATATGACGCGTGGACGCTTTATACCTACAACTTGCGGTTGCATATCAAGAACAGCCTTTGTTTTCAATACTGAAATTCAAATTTGTGAATACGAACAATTTCGGAAAATTTGACCTTCATGTTTCAAATATTAACGTCTCAGCGAACGAACGATATGTATGTTGTTTGCGGTTTGTCAGATCTCTTGCTTTTATGTATTATAATCTCTATTATTAAAAAAAAAAAAAATGAAATAAAACGCATATGGCCAAGAGAGCTTTCAATACTTTATTTGATTAAGTAGATTTAAAAAAAAAAAATGGCTTCAACTTACCTGGAGGCGGATAATCGACATGAGCCAATATATAATATATTATAGTATATATTAAATATATATATTATATATATATATATTATAGTATAATATTATTAGTATATATATATATTGGCTCATGTCGATTATCCGCCTCCAGGTATTGAAACCAATTTTTTTTTTTAAAATCTACTAATGAATAAGTATTGATCTCTTGAGGGCCATTGCATTTTATTCATTTATTTTTTTTTAACAATGCAGAGTGAAATAATAAATATCAAATAAATAATATTATATATAAGTTAAGTAAGGTTATCTTAGAGTTTAGTTAGTTTAAAAAAATTTTACTATACGTAAGCAAAGGTTAGCCTATGATTAATTAGTTTACAAAGATTTTTAACTTTTTTTTTTTTTTTTTAATATTTGAGGTGTGAAGCTGCTTTATAACTATAGTTTCAATTTGACTTTAGGCCTTTTCACTTCAATTTTATGAATGTGTTTCGACATTCATTCCATCCAATTGATGTATATTAAATATATGGAGGTGAGGCGGTAATCGACATGATCCATATATAATATATATTATTATGATATATATATATATATATATATATAATATATATATATAATATATATATTATTATATATATATATATATATATATATATATATATATATATAATTAATATATATATATACTATATATTATTGTGTGTGAATGGTCAGATGCAACCACTATAATTGTATGATGAGCCACCCCTACTATATTACTATATATATATATATTATATATATTTATATATTATATACTATATATATATAATATTATATATATATAATATTATATATATATATATAATATAAATTTAAATTAAAATTAAATATTATTATAATAATTAAAATACTTATTCTAAGATATATTATAAATATGTATATATATATATATATATATATAATATATATATTAATATATAATATAATATACTTACTTATATATAAATATATTATTATATATATTAATATATAATATATATTATATTATATATTATATATATTAACTATATTATATGTATATATTATTTAATTATATATAAATATATACTATATATATATATATATATATATATATATAAAAAATTTTTTTGCATAGGTATTTTGAAGGAAAAGCTTACTTTCCTTCAAAGCATAAAATTTTTTTATTTTTATATACAAAAATTATTTAGATAAAACTTAACTCTCTTTCACTTGTTTTCCCAGTTTTATGATTGGTTAGTAAAACAGCGCTGATGCTACCCCATCTCCCCACGTAGATCTCGTAGCCTTTGTTTATTGAGAGACTCCCCCAATTTTAAGGGAATACCATCTCCCCCCCCCCCCCTTATTTTCCACCCGCCGGCAAAACTTTTTGCCATGAGGATTCACTTTTTTTACACGTGAGTTCTGTACAGATGTGCTTTGTTCCACTTCCCATATTTTTTTGCGTTCAGCTGGTAAGTCCTACTTTCTTGCACATATTATTTATAATTTCTTACAAATTTCAACTTTACAGGAAAATACATTTAGGGAAGGTTTGGTTAAAACCAAATTTTCCACAGTATCAATTATTGGATCATCATTTGAATCTAATCGTTTTTTTTTTTTTTGATAAGGCTAAGGCTATAGCGTTCTGGTTTGCTCCGTGTTTTTCGTGGGGCCTTATACTGAAATGAAGGTGTTTGTGAAAGTTTTTTTTTTTTTTTTTTTTATTATTATTATTATTATTCTTTTAGTTTTTTTTTGAGATGGAGAAAAGCGAAAGATATTTAAGCTAACGGAAAATGAGTTCGAAAGTCTCATTTTTTTTATATATTTATTATTATTATTAATTTTATTCTTTTATTGGAGACTCTATGGGAAAAGTGAAAGCTATTTTTATATAAAAATATTTTTAGACGCGATGGAAAAGTAAGTTATTTTATTATTATTATTTCCCTTTATCTTAACTTGGGAAGCTAGTCCCTGTGAAAAAGCCCTGTTGACAAAAAGTTCTTATTATTAGGATTATTATTTAAAGCTTACTAAAATTTATATTTTTTTGAAATCACATTTTCAAATAAGTCTAACAATCTTATTTGAAGGTGGACCTTCGGAGGAAGGCGCCTCAGGGTCATGCCCAAATTTTCCAAATTTACTTTGAGGACTTTAATATTTGATTTCCTC